>MDKI01091639.1:0-14931 GCA_005239505.1 Nicotiana paniculata | reverse complement strand
GCCTTTCGTGCTACCGGTACGTCGCTCCCACCCCGACTTGAGTTGTCCGCTCGGGTAGCCAAGATCTAGAACAAAACCCCAGGTTTAAACCCTAGAATGAAAAAATCTCATGTCGGATCCCTAGTAGGAATGATTATCTGCATCAAGTGCATTTTGACTTAGGGGACTCAACACAGGAGTTGGGTCCGTCTAGGACAGGTGTACATGAAACAAAAAAACCTACCTGATGCATCCTACTTGCTATATGTGCATTATTTGTCTCGGTTTGTTGTTGACCGGCTTAAATAAAGAAAGAAAAATAATAGAAAATCCAAGAGTGAGGAAAGATAGAAATTTACCAGAATTGAAAAACCTGATATTTGAAAAATACCTCGGAACTCTATCAAAATTTTTCGGAAAAAGGATTTCAAAATAATTGAAAATGGGGAGAAATAGAATTTCAAAATAGTTGTAAATGATCCAAAATGAGAAGAAAATTTCCAAAAAAATAAGTCAAAAACATTTTTTTTTTAGTTATGTCAAAACTAACCGAACCACGTGTGTTTGATTCTCATCGGATATGAGATACGTAGGCAAATCTCATCGGTGCCGATCCCACTTTTCAAAAACAAACAAAAAATGTCCGTCTGTCAAAATAAAACCAACCAAGCTTCGGTGAAGGTCTTGCACCGTTCTTGCCAAAATAGCCTTAGAACATTTTTACATTGTCAAAGGGATGTTTTCGTTAAAGAATGAATTTGTCTGTCACTTTTTCCGAAAAATACCTTGTTTGGCCTCAAAAATTTTCTCAAAGTAAGAAGGGGCCATTCTTTGCAAAATGACCACTTTGGTCAATATTGCACAAATAAGCCACTTTAGGAGAGTTTGTCTTTTAAAAATTAAAAATGGGTCTTTTGTGTAATCAGAGGTAATCCTAACCCTGTTTGCTCACAGGTGCAAAATAAACACTATCCAAACTCCGCAGCTAAACACCGTAGAAGGGGCTCCACTACAACTCTAGATGTGGTGGCATGATTTAGATAAAGATGGAAAAGAATGGGTCGGCGAACAGTGGGGATCTCTTGTTGATCTTATGAAAGTCAAACCCGAAACAACTTGATTAAAGCTTTGGTAAGATTTTGGGATCCGGTCCACAATGTATTCCGTTTCTCAGATTTTGAGATCACTCCAATTCTAGAAGAGGTCGCCGGATATGCGGGTTTTGGCCGGTACTTAAGGAATCAACAAATCATCTTTCCAAGACCTATGTCGGTGCGCCGGTTCTTTGAGGTTCTTTTCGTTAGCCGACAACTCAGAAAATACGGAGTATTCAATGGGTGTTGTTCATTCTATTTCCTATATTCCACATACGGCTTCTCAAACGGATTTGAAATAAATGAAAAAGGCTTGACTAACAAACAAGATAAGGATACTTCGAGAATCCATCGCCGCTTTGCCTTCATCGTAGCATTTCCGGGTGTTATGGTATTTCCTAATGCCGAAGGGACTATTGACGTTCGGGTGGCCAAAATCGCCCAGATCTTGACTGAAAAGAAAGATCATACTCTGGTTCCACTCATATTGTCTGACATTTTCTGGGATTTGACTGAATACAAGTTGGGAAAAACATTTTTTTGAAGGTTGCAATATCATTTGCCAGATGTGGTTGATTGAACATCTTCGTCACCATCAAAAGTTCATGAGCTATGGTACCAATAAAGCCAACTTCATCGAGAGTTATGAGGAAAGAGTGAAGGATTACCCTTTTCCAGAAGGAGTCAAGGCTTGGGTTGATAATCTAAGGTCTTTACGAGCAAACCAAATAGAATGGACTTTGGGATGGCTCCCACTCAGAGAATTCATACTTATGTCCGCTGCCAAGGATTCATCTACTGTTGATGGGTCTCAAAAGTATCCAATCATATGCACCCCAAAGGTTTCTGAGACAATTGGGCCGTTATCAACTGATACCCGAAGAGGAGGATTTGAGCATCCAAGTCATTGAGCTACACCTCGAGGCCCCCTTACCTGAGGCCTTAATTCAACAAAGTTGGAATGGGTGTCGATACTTGAAACAAGATACTCAGGTGCCCGATCTTGCTAGAGGGGAAGTGGTTCCGGGATATGCGGCATGGTTTGAAAAAAGAAATTGCATCGTTGAAGAATCAGAACCCGAACCGGAAAGGACTTCCAAGAGGCCTCATGTGCACGCTTTTAATGATAAAATTCAAGAAAGGCTAGCTTGGGGAGAAAAGGAAAGAGAATATTAAGCCACTATCCATGCTTTGAAAGAGAAATTAAGAAATATGGAGTTTGATAATCAGTTGCAGGCATAAGTAGTCGAGGGTGAAAATTGACAAATGAACCGAGAGAATGAGGCGCTTCGTGCCCAAGTCCGGAGTCTGAAAATAGTCCTCGAGATACCTGTAAGGAGTGAAAGAGATGAAAAAATCATTAACAATCTGACGTTGAAGGTCCATGAATATACCTTCGATTTGAACAAAGCTAAACATGACCTGTTAGAGGCCCAAAGGAAGTTAGAAAAAGGAACGGAAGAACAAGCTCGTAAATTAAGGCAAAAATATGGCAAAGAAATTGCCATGTTGAAAGAAAAACTATTTGCCATGGGGAACGAAATGGTCCAACAGACCAAAGATTTTAGAACGGAAAGGGAGCATTGTTATGAAAATATTGGCTAGTTGGAGGGAACGGTGCAAGAATTACAAGAGCTGAACAATGCAAATGTCCAGGTATTAGAGGCTCGAGCACATCAAATAGGGCGCTTATTTCAAGAAAAAGGGATCATACGGAACATAATCCAAGAAATAGCCGACTACATGGTGCAGAAATGCCACGAGTGCGAGAGTATGACCACTTCCATGTTCTTTGCCACCATGATGACTTTAGTCCACCAAGTAATGGACGACTTGGATTGACTTCAGGGGGATATTTCACACAGACCGGCACAGAGACACGCCAATGCACCATAGGCCACGAGAAGACAACTAGAGGCTCTCATTTATCATTGATGTTTAGTTTTTATACTCTGTACATTTAAGTTGTTTTGTTTTATGCCTAGAGTCTGTACTTTTCTTTCATGTTTATTAATGTTTCCAAAAAATCACTTGTAATGAAAAGAACTATCTTTAGTAGTGAAATGAAAATTGCCTTTTGTTTACATTTATCTAATCTGTGAACTATGTAATGATCTGATTCATGCGGCATCATGATACGTAGGCAATCCACGTAGGATTCGATCATAACCCTAAAATAAAGGAGTAAAAACGAAAGAAAAAAGAGAGAGAATATTAAAGTCGAGATGAAACACACAGTTGTTGCAAACATTTTAGAAAAACATTTAGCTGCTTAAGTGCATCGCATCCCAACGTGTGATTCCCTATGTGTTAATATCTCCCACTAATCAATTTGTTATTTACTCTCAACAGGCTACTGCTTTTAAGGTGGTTGGTTTGCGGTGGTATTCTGGCGACACATCCTTATTTCACCAGATCCAAAAGGAAGTATCCCAATGACATCAGAAAGTCACCTATCTATTGTTGAACTAGAGGATGGCCCCACTTCGGTTATCCCTCAAGCAGAATTGGCAGTCGCCGAAGAAAACAGAAGAATGAAATGTCGTATGCTAGGGATGTGGGACGCTTGGTCCAACGGGAGGGAGCCACCTAACTCCATCCCCGATTTTCTTGAACTGATTCCCAGAACCGGAGGGACCACCAACGTGCCAATTTCAATGCCAAACCCATTTGTTCCATTTGGGCTCCCAACATGGCCTCAAATTATACCAGAATGCCTTCTAAGGTTCGCCCCCAAGCACCATCTTCTGAATTACCCTCTGTGGTATTTACTGTGCCACCAGCTACCGGTGTGGTACAACCAACACTGGCGCGTCAGAGTTTTGAGCCAACAAATTTTACTTTCCAAGCTCCTCCATTCCAGCTGGATACTGCCCGGGTCACTCCGAATTCTTACCCGCAGTACCCACAATTTGAATCTCTTGTGGAGCCAGAAAAGATCTTGAAAAATATTGAACAGGATAAGATAACCCGAAAGTTGAAGAGCATTGAGCAAATTTTGAAAAATATTCAGGGCCTAAGAGGCCAAAAGAGCGTGTCATACGCTGATTTATGCATGTTCCCTCACGTGCATCTACCTGTGGGTTTCAAAACTCCAAAGTTCAAAAAATACGATGGACATGGAGACCTGATCGTTCACTTAAAGAGATACCGCAACCAACTGAGAGGAGCAAGAGGCAAAGAAGAGCTACTAATGGCTAATTTCGGGAAAAGCCTTACGGGTATCGCCTTAGAGTGGTACATTGATCAGGATATCTCCCATTGGCATGTATGGGATGATTTGGCTCGAGACTTCGTAAGCCAATTTCATTACAATGTGGATATAGCCCCAGACAGAAATTCTCTGTCTAATCTCAAAAAGAAAGCTTCCGAGAGCTTCCGGGAGTATGCAATTAAACGGCGGGAACAGGCATCACGAGTAAAACCTCCCATGGAGGAAACTGAAATGATTAGTATCTTCTTGCAGGCCCAAGAGGCTGATTATATCTAGAATATAATGTCCGTTATGGGCAAGACGTTCGCGGAGGCCGCTAAAATTGGCGAGACTGTAGAAAATGGCTTGAAGATAGGCTGTATTTCAAGTCAATCTGCTTTGAGAGCCACCTCCCAAGCCATTCAAAGCGGCTCGGGAGGCATGGAAAACAGAAATAAGAAAGAGGAGGGAGCCATGATGGCTTCAGGCCCTAGGAATTCTCGACCTCGGGAATATCTAGGCCCATTTCCCAGAGCTTCACAACACTATTATCCTCATCAAGAAGCAGCTTATTCCATGTCTCCCCTCCCTTATGTAATGATAAACACTCAGCCGCAGACCCGGCCATAGCAGTACAACAAAAACAGAGCTCCACCACCCAAAAATAACCATCCTCCCCCAGCTCCATATAATCCACGACCTCCTCAGAACAACTATCCATACAATACCTACCCTCATGAACCACCAAGGAGACATTCTTTCACTCTTATCGGTGAGTCATACTCAAGCATGTTGCCAAAGCTGATTCGGATGGGACTTCTGCAGCCCGTACCTCCAACTCGGCAAAATCCAGAATCGGCGTCATACAGACGGGGAACCAGTTATGCCTATCACTCGGGAGCGGAGGGGCACGATACTGAAGACTGTTGGAATCTCAAGAGAGTAGTATAAAATCTGATTGAACAAAAAAAAGTGGTGCTAAGGGACGAGGAGGTCCCCAATGTCACAAGCAATCAATTGCCAGCCCACACCAACGGGCCTGTCATTGGGATGATTTGTGAAGATAAAGAGTTTGACCCGGTGCTTAAAGCCATCATTGCCATTGTGGACACAGAAAAGAAAGCAAAACCGGTGGAAAAACCGAGCAAGGAAGAGAAGAACGCAAAAGCTACCGGCCAAGATAAAGAAAGGGCCAAAGAGATAGAGAAATAGTTGCCACTAGCTAAAGAAGTTGTCCTTTATGTTCCGAGGGCTCCGCGAAATAGACAACTCGCCTTGAGCCCTTCCAGAAGATTAGAACTGAAATCAAAGTCGTAGAGAGTGTATGTGCCGAAGGTGACATATGTTGTGAAAAACCCGGCCGTCCTACCTAAGCTGAATGAAACTCTGATCATCAGCCGCCGGCCGCAAATACCAATCAATAATACAACTACTGTCCCCTGGAATTATGATCAAACACTAGTAACATACAAAGGGAAAGAGGTGAGAGGAGAAGTAAACGAAGCAAAACCTACTGGGAAATATCATAACCCAGAAGAGTTGAATAAAGCCAAGCATAAATTCTTTCCCCTTGAAAAACCCATCACTGCCGAAGAAGCTGAAGAGTTCTTCAAGAAAATGAAAATGTCTGAATATGCCACAATTGAAGAACTTAGGAAAACCCCTGATCAAGTTTCGCTTTTGTCGTTGTTGATGGGCTCAAACGAGCATAAAAAAGAACTCTTGAAAACGATGAATGAAGCATATGTACTAGTTGAGACCTCAGTCAAGCAGTTAGAGAGAATGGCTGAGCGCTTCTTTGAAGTAAACAAACTTTCTTTCAGCCAAAATTACCTACCTCCTGAGGGGGTCAGTCACAACAAAGCCTTACACTTGACAGTTAAAAGTGAAGGATATTATGTGAAGAGAGTTATGCTTGACGGAGGATTCGGGGTAGATATTTTCCCCCTGTCGACGCTTCAAAGAAAAAAAATCGGCATTGAGAGAATCAGACCAAATAATGTTTGTGTCAGTGCCTTGACGGTATCAAAAGGGACACCATTGGCGAAATTGACATAGTCATGGCGATTGGCCCTGTGGGTTTCACGGTAACCATCCAAATACAGGAATCCTAGTAGTTCATGTTTTGCTATCTTTTCTACACTTCGAGTTATCTCAAGGTGAAACTCGAGTGTTTTTTTAATTTTATTTTCTTTATATTCCGATGCAAAACCCATGTTATCTTCAAATGCAATGAAATGAAATCAAAATTTCATCGTCTATTATTCTTTCTGATTTTGTTATTTTTCTTATTTTTGAGTCCTAATAATGCAGCCTTAAAAAACATGACATGCTTGCGGACTTCATGCTCTGTTCTTAATACACTGTCTAATCTCGAAATAATGAATCAAGAACCAGAATATGATGAAGATGAGGCCTTTAGGGAAATAAATAGATAATTGGAACAATTTGAGAATAAGCCTAAGCCAAACCTAAAAACTGAGCCAGTTAATTTGGGTAATCCAGAAGAGATTCGAGAAACCATGATAAGTATTCACACGGATGAGAAAACTAGGGACGCATTGATTCAACTTATGTTCGAATTTAAAGATGTGTGTTCTCTTGGTCCTATGATGATATGGCCGGACTAAGTGTTGATTTAGTGGTACACAAGTTGCCAACTCATCCCGATTGCCCGCCCGTCCAACAAAAGCAAAGAAAATTCAAAATAGATATCAGTGACAAAATTAAAGAAGAAGTCACCAAACATCTAAAAGCAAGTGTAATTCGAGTAGTCCGATACACCACATGGCTAGCCAACTTAGTCCCAGTACCAAAAAAGGACGAAAAGCTCTTAGTATGTGTTGATTACAGGGATTTGAACAAAGCAAGTCCCAAAGACAACTTCCCGCTACCAAACATCCATATCCTTGTCGACAATTGTGCCAAACATGAGGTGTAGTCGTTTGTGGATTGTTATGCCGGTTTTCACCAAGTCCTAATGGATTAGGAAGATGCATAAAAGACGTCCTTCACTACACCATGGGGGACCTATTGTTATAGGGTTATGTCGTTCGGTTTGAAAAACGCCGAGGCAACTTATATGAGATCCATGACTGCCATTTTCCATGACATGATGCACTAAGAAATTGAGGTGTACATTGATTATGTCATTACTAAATCCAGAACGCAAGAAGGCCATGTTCGAGACTTGAGAAAATTCTTTGAGCGGCTACGCAAATATGACTTGAAATTGAACCCTGCAAAATGTGCCTTTGGTGTTCCTTCCGGGAAACTATTGGGATTCATAGTCAGCCGTATGGGCATTGAGCTAGATCCAATGAAGATAAAATCCATCCAAGATATGCCACCTCCAAAAACTAAGAAAGAGGTCATGAGCTTGTTAGGAAGGTTGAACTACATAAGCCGATTTATTGCGCAGCTCACAACCACCTGTAAAGAAAGATGCGGCAATCAAATGGACAGATGAATGTCAGGAAGCCTTTGATAAAATCAAGGAATATCTGTCAAATCCGCCAGTGTTTGTCTCGCCTGAACTAGAAAGACCTATGTTCCTTTACCTAACGATCTTGGAAAATTCTTTTGGTTGTGTTCTCGGGCAACATGATGTTACCGGGAAGAAAGAGCAAGCCATCTACTATCTGAGCAAGAAACTCACTTGCTATGAAGACATATACACTCTGCTGGAGAGAACTTGTTGCGCCTTAACTTGAGTCGCTCAAAAGCTCAGACATTATTTGTTAGCTTATACCACATATCTCATAACCAGGTTGGATCCTCTAAAATACATATTCCAAAAGTCAATGCCCACAAGAAGGTTAGCAAAATGGCAAATGCTGCTCACGGAGTTCCACATTGTCTATGTTATCCACACAACCAGGAAAGCTCAAGCCTTGGCCGATCATTTGGCTGAGAACCCGGTTGTCGATGAATACCAGTCCTTAAGTACTTATTTCCCAGATGAGGAAGTCAATTCAGTCGAATTAATCTCAGAAGACACTAACACCTGTTGATACCCAATTTTTCCTCAATTATTTTTTAATTTGCATATAAGCCCTCAAAATTACTCTTTGTAACAATAAGTATTTTTCCCTATTTTTCCATATTTTTATTAAATTATTATTTTTGTTTATTTTAATATTTTGTATTTAAATAATTCATAAATTATGCTAGAAATAATTTTAAAATATTTCCCTGCTCAGTATGTTATTTATAATAAAGTTTTTATCTAGTGAAACTCAATTATTTCAGAAATTAGCCAATTGGGTCTTATTTAATTTCAATTACAATAATTTTATAATTATGGCCCAATTGGACATTTTGCACTATTTCAATTCGAAATTTATGCATTTTTACACTTAATATTAGTTAATTACTGTGATTTTACCTATTTTAACTTAATCTCATTTTTATATAATTATTGGATATTTTACTTAATTAATTATCTATTGTGTATTCAACATCTAGCCACATTTATTTTAATTTTAGCCAAATTTTAACCCAATTTTTAGACCCAATTACACAACCCATCTGATTTCATTAACCCAATTGACCCAGCCAAGTCTTCAAATTATACCCGGCCCAACCCCATGCGTGATCTGAGTCGTTGATCATATGAGATCAACGGTTCAGATCTGACTTGCCTTAATGAATTCAAACGACCACTCACCAACCCCTCATTTTCCCAGACCCCTTCATCTCTCCATCTCCTGTCTCTCTCTCTCTCTAGTCTTTAGAGACTTCTGTCTCTTCGTCTCCTATGGAACTCCACCTCCTTCCTCAGACCACCATCCTTTCAACTACAAGCCTCCATGATGTCTCCTCCATCTAGCTCGCTACATCTTTAAAGCCCTCGAAGGTCTGGGCCATGCCGAGTTGCACCTGGAGCTCTTGTTTTGGTTGTTCCCGGCCTCTCCGGTGGGGTTTTGACATGGCCACGCCATATCCACCATGATCTTTGAGTTTCACGGCAGATTCTCCAGTTATCTCTGGTTCTCTTATAAAACCCTAATTTTTGCCTAAACCTCTCAGATCCATGGTATTTTTAATCGATTCAAGCATGTTTCTTTATATTTTACATTATTCTCGACCTAGAATCTTCGATTTTCAACGTTTTTACTTCCTTTTTAAAATTAGGGTTTCTCAGAAGCCTTTATTCATGTTCAAAGCTAAGTTTTTCTTTGTGTTTGAGTCGATTCTTTGCATATCTCGACTAATTTTGTACTCTTGTTGCTTTTTAAATTTGCCTATGTCGAAAACCCTAACCGTTAGGATTTTTTCTGTCTGGGTTCTTCGTATTGACCTGATTATTTTATTCCTATTATGACTCTGTGATTGTTATATTTCTAACAAGCTTGCTAGGGCCTAACCTACTTGTGTTACCTGTATGTGATTGTTTATTTGGACCTGTGCATCTCCAAACTTGTCCGTTGCTATGACTACTAGCTTCTCTATATATGTGTGGAAATATAGAGCATGAATCTCTCTTGATTGACTCTGATTTCCTTAATGAATGATCAGATTAAGAATATGTATTTCAAAGCCCTAGAACTCTGCCTGTTTGTTTAACTGATTGATTAACTTACCTTGTTTATTAAGACGCTCTATTTATTGAACTATTTTCTTAATTGTGGCTTTCTAAATCTAGTCTTAATTGGTTTCTCTATACTTAATAAACTTTGACTCCTTCCTTATTAGTCATGTACTGATTTTGTATGTTACTAGGTCTTACCATGTGAATTTTGAAACCCTTTAACTTAAGGGAACAAATGTCTTGATTTCCTGGTTAATTGATTCTGAATTCCCTGATTACCATGCTACTATGATTCTTTCCTTATTTAGTCTCGTACTGACTTCTATTTACCTTATGTGCTATATGTCTTTACCATTTCTGAGTTTAAATCCCATAATTTAAGGGAACCATGTAATTTTCTTACACTGATTGATTCTGACTTCTTTTATTACCTTGCCTTTGTGATTCTTACCATATTTTGCTACTTGTTTTTCAACTATAGAAGTTCTAGCTTTTCACAAACACAAAAAGACACACTGACTTGTGTAAGAACTCTCTCTTTCTTACAAAAAGTTCTCTACTCTACTACTCTTCCTTGCTCTTGTTTACTGTTAGCCGGCTATAAGCCAAGGCTAACCATTGTGCTCTTGTCTTGCTCTCTCTCATTCTGCTTGATTTCCTCTTCACTGGTATGTCTTATTTTAAATTTAAAGCTTCATCAACAACATGATTCTCTACTTGTTTCAGTTCTTATTGTTCTTAGTCTACTTTTACTTATGGTTCTTCTACGAAACCTGTAATTAGAATACACTCAGCATGCTATTATCTCCCTTGTCATGTGTGTTTTTGGTCATATCTATTAATTGTTTTCATGATTGTGTTGTACCCCAATCCCTTGACCCTCTCTATGTGACTCCTTTATGGTTGGTTTATGGCTATGTCATAGTAAGCAATCTCTGATCATGTCCAAACCAGTCCTAAATCTTTCACTGGATTGTTTACCATTAAATGTTCTACCTATTCCCATCCCCCATTACCATTGTTTGTAATGTCTGAACCTATTGTAATGCTGTGTGTTTTGGTTGTGCATCTTTGATGCTGTGTGAGATTTTTACTTACTCATCTCTTTTCAAAAAACTGTTTTTTGTCAAACAAACTCTCTGGTTTATGAACTCTTTTTCAAAACTCCTTTTCTTTTCAAACTCACTTCTTGGCACTTCACTTTACTCCGAGACTCCTAGGTTCCACCCCCTTAGTGTAAGCATTGCCTAGGGAACCCGTGAGTTCCCTCTAAATTTTGATGCACTGAGGCTGGTAATTCCACACTGCACTTGTTCAACTTTGGTAATTATATCTGGGTGCTGGTATTGGCCAGGGACCCCACGAGGGTCCTAGGGAGCTTTGCCGCACCCAGACCATGTAAGGTTGTGAAACTCGAAAGGATTGAGGTTGGGAGATATGGGCCTGATCGAAGGCTCTCTATAGAAGTGGCTTCTTACTTTCCTTTCAGTAATGTAATTCATTATTCTTGACCTGTAATAATCTGTAAACGAATGCTTGGGGCTGGGCCATGCCGACTCTTCGTCTCCTATGGAACTCCACCGCCTTCCTCCGGCCATCTCCAATCACCATCATTTCTACTACAAGCCTCCATGATGTCTCCTCCATCTAGCTCACTTCATCTCGAAAGACCTTGAAGGTCTGGGCCATGCCGACTTGCCCCTGGAGCTCCTGCTTTGGTTGTTCCCGCCCTCTCCGGTGGGGTGTTGACACGGCCACGCCATATCCACCACGATCTTTGAGTTTCACGGCAGGTTATCCGGTTATCTCTGGTTCTCTTATGAAACCCTAATTTTTTCCTAAACCTCTCAGATCCATGGTATTTCTAATCGACTCAAGCCTGTTTCTTTATGTTTTACATTATTCTCGACCCAGAATCTTCGATTTTCAATGTTTTTACTTCCTTTTTAAAACTAGGGTTTCTCAGAACCCTTTTATGCATGTTTAAAGCTAAGTTTTTATTTGTGTTTGAGTCGATTATTTGCATATCTCGACTGATTCTGTACTATTGTTACTTTTTAAACTTTCCTAGGTCGAAAACCCTTACTGCTAGGATTTTTTCTGTTTGGGTTCTTCGTATTGACCTGATTATTTTATTCCTATTATGACTCTGTGATTGTTATATTTCGAACAAGCTTTCTAAGGCCTAACCTACTTGTGTTACCTATATGTGATTGTTTATTTGGACTTGTACATCTCTAAACTTTTCCGTTGCTATGACTATTAGCTTCTATATCTATGTGTGGAAATATAGATCATGAATCTCTCTTGATTGACTCTGATTTCCTTATTGAATGATCTGATTAAGAATATGTATTTCAAAGCCCTAGAACTCTGCATGTTTGTTTAAACTGATTGATTAACTTACCTTGTTTATTAAGACGCAATATTTACTGAACTATTTCCTTAAGTATGGCTTTCTGAATCTAGTCTTAATTGGTTTCTCATTACTTAATAAGCTTTGACTCCTTCCTTATTAGTCATGTACTAATTCTGTATGTTACTAGGTCTTACCGTGTGAATTTTGAAACCTCTTAACTTAAGGTACCAAATGTCTTGATTTCCTGGTTAATTGATTCCGAGTTCCTTGATTACCATGCTACTTTGATTATTTCCTTATTTAGTCTCGTACTGACTTCTATTTACCGTGTGTGGCTATATGTCTTTACTATTTCTGAGTTTAAATCCCATAATTTAAGGGAACCATGTAATTTTCTTACACTGATTGATTCTGACTTCTTTTATTACCATGCCTTTGTGATTCTTACCATATTTTGCTACTCGTTTTTCAAATATAAAAGTTCTATATTTTCACAAACACAAAAAGACACACTGACTTGTGTTAGAACCCTCGCTTTCTTACAAAAAGTTCTCTGCTCTACTACTCTTCCTTGCTCTTGGTTACTGTTAGACGGCTATGCTAACCATTGTGCTCTTGTCTTGCTCTCTCTCATTCTGCTTGCTTTCCTCTTCACTGGTATGTCTTATTTTAAATTTAAAGTTTCATCAACAACATGATTCTCTACTTGTTTTAGTTCTTATTGTTCTTAGTCTGCTTTTACTTATGGTTCTTCTACGAAACCTATAATTAGAATACACTAAGCATGCTATTGTCTCCCTTGTCATGTGTGTTTTTGAGCATATCTATTAGATGTTTTCATGATTGTGTTGTACCCCAATCCCTTGACCCTCTCTATGTGACTCCTTTATGGTTGGTTTATGGATATGTCAGAGTAAGTAATCTCTGATCATGTCCAAACCATTCCTAGATCTTTCACTCGATTGTTTACCATTAAATGTTCTACCTGTTCCCATCCCCCATTACCACTACTTGTAATGTCTGAACCTGTTGTAATGATGTGTGTTTTGGTTGTGCATCTTTGATGATGTGTGAGATTGTTACTTACTCATCTCTTTTCAAAAAAATTATTTTTTTGTCAAACAAACTCTCTGGTTTATGAACTCTCTTTCAAAACTCCTTTTCTATTCAAACTCACCTCTTGGCACTTCACTTTACTCCTAGACTCCTAGGTTCCACCCCCTCAGTGTAAGCATTTCTTAGGGAACCCATGAGTTCCCTCTGAACTTTGATGCACTGAGGTTGGTAATTCCACACTGCACTTGTTCAACTTTGGTAATTATATCTGGGTGCTGGTATTGGCCAGGGACCCCACGAGGGCCCTAGGGAGCTTTGCCGCATCCAAACCATGTAAGGATGTGAAACTCAAAAGGATTGAGGTTGGGAGATATAGGCTTGATTGAAGGATCTCTATAGAAGTGGCTTCTTACTTTCCTTTCAGTAATATTATTATTGACCTGTAATAATGTGTAAACGAATGATTGGGGTTGGATAGTGAATATGGGAGGAGACTATGCATGCTTAATATAGTTATGGGTTGAAATCATGATCATAGGATTTACTTTACCTATGTGTACAATAGTATCATGCTTAGGACATGCATACCATGCATTAGAAACCATGTTTAGGTTGTTTACTTCAGCATCTCTACTATACTCCTATTTACTTTAGAAATCCTGTTCACAGCTAATAACTATAATAAAATATGTTGTAATGATACTGCTTCTACATTTGCATCTAGAAATCATGCTTCATGACTCATAATCAATGTGTGCATAATCAGTATATGTACAGACGCCTAGGCAAACCTTAGGCCTAATACTTATTAAAACTAAAATCAATTGTTTTATGTCTTGTCTGTATTAAAAACAGTCTTTAAAATTAATCAGTCTCTTCTGAAAACCTTAGAACCTTGTTGTTTGTCACTACTTTTACTCCTCCAACTGATGGATTTTCAAAACGATTCTCGTTTCCTGAAGTTCATGCAAATCATTCTGTTTTTCCTAAACCCATGCTCTATTTTTAAGTTACTGGTTCTTAAAATTGTGCACTCATTCTCCTTTTACTAAAACTCCTTTAAACTACTGGTTCTTGCTTTATTTCAAAGTAAGTCACTCCTATTGGAAATTACTCTGATTTATTTAAAATCTCGCTTTACTTCTGATTACTGGTTTTCTAAAAGTTATTCATCCATTTTCTTACTGAAAACTTCATCACTCTTAAATCCTGCTACTGTCTTTAAATTACTGGATTTCCAATCAATTTTTCTTCTCAAAACTATTCTGTCCTTTTAAATTCCCTGCTTTATCAGTCCTTTGTTAAACTTCTAAAACCTATTGTTTTCTAACTTAAAACCCTGTTTTAAATCCTGCCTTTGAGACCTTGGTTGTGTTTGAGACGTGCTATTTATGTGTTTACCTGTGGAGGGATCTGTGAGCCTCTTATCTACCCTTATGTGTTCCCATATTTGTAGTCCTAATTGTTTTATATGTCGCTTAGAATTTTATCCTTTAAACCTAGGGGTTCAACCTAGTACTCACCTTGTAAGATTTAGTAATCCTAAACACCCTCCGGGACTTATAGAACGAGACGGGTAATAGCATGCAATAAGCCTTCGTGACCAGCACGCGCTTCTTTAAATAACCTCTACGGGGTGGGAAGTGTAGAATACGGATATGATGATCGGTGCGCTAATACCACATGTAGCCCCTCTTCGAGGAGTGATTACCGGGTA
>MDKI01184026.1:0-12386 GCA_005239505.1 Nicotiana paniculata | reverse complement strand
GAAGTGAATTAGCTAGTAGTTTACACAAGTCTCTGTGGGTACGATATCTGGACTTTAAATCCTGTATTACTTGTCGACCACGTACACTTGCGTGTGCATTGGGATTTCGACCAACAGGTATCCCTCGTGGAAGGATAAAGTATTAGGGGCATGTATATATAATTGAGTGGTGGAATTGGGATCAGATATGGTAATTGGTGCGCCTTATGGGTATGATACTGGGAGTTTTCATGAACTGATTATTTTTGTAGTTGTGAAATACGAGGATGCGAGAAAAGCTAGTTAGGTGTTAGTATATGTCATGATTCAGTCATTATGAACGTTCGGAGAGTTATCTACCTGTTGTGGGCGACCAGAGTTGACTTAGAGTTATTGGTAGGCCAGTATGGGTGTGTGTCCTGCACCGAGTCGGAAATGTTGACCCCAAATTGCTATTATTGAGGGATGTACCATTTGATTGTCGCTGAGCTTATTCGTGTTTCGGAGTGATCTATGGTTACCTTTCGGTGTTTCGAGGAGTTGTGATCGTTGGTTATAT
The DNA here is from genome assembly GCA_005239505.1 of Nicotiana paniculata. Lineage (NCBI taxonomy): Eukaryota > Viridiplantae > Streptophyta > Magnoliopsida > Solanales > Solanaceae > Nicotiana > Nicotiana paniculata. The sequence continues at coordinate 11,848 of MDKI01184026.1, read as the reverse complement.
ATGTGCATAGGGTGTAGTTCTATCGGGGATTTATAGAGAGATTTGAGTAGGGCAAGTAAGTAGTTGTTGCAGGATTGAGACGTGTTGGTTATGTTCTTTCTAGTTTGGGTGGCATGGTATCGTCCAATTTCCTCCGTGGTTATGGCAATGCACTTTGAGTAATTGATGTCGAATTTCGCATGGTTAATGATTTTGAGCAAGGTGGCTTGGAGTGTGTCATGTGGTCCAGCGGTTTGATGGGATCACGCTTTGCAGTTTAGTTAGGTAGAGGTATGATTCTTGGTGTCGGATTTGTGAGATATGGTTTCACGATGTGTATCAGGCTTTTAGCATGATGTGGTAATGGTAAGTGTAAGTGGCAGGATAGCCCTCTCGTGTGAGTCTTCTTTATTTAATGAATTGAGCTCTAGGTATGTGGTTATTGAGTGCACAAGTTGCACAAGTTATGGCTCTGGATGGTATTGATACTGATCGGGCGAATGGTTACTGGTTTATACGTGTTTTTTTCACCGTCAGCAGTATATTGAAGTGTTAGAACGAGGCATGGTTTGATAAGAGGGGTAGGTACCGGTATTGAGTTGTTTGAACAACTATTGTGGTTAGGAGTTATCGCTATGAGTGGTTGAGCCACGCGGTATATTATGTGATTTCATCTTGGGTTACGGATATGGTTTGACACAGCGTGTTCAGACAATTTCAGCTTATAGTCGTGGAAATTTGAACTTGTAAATTATTTCAGAAGTGGAAACTTGGTTTTAAGGTTTATGTGTCAGGATTTGATAATGAAATTTCAGTTATGTAGTGTTATCAGACGTAGATGGGGTAGGGTGACATGGGATCACCTCCGAATATGTGCATGTAATGTTACACATCAATTTTTGGTGGTGTTGGAACAGCTCTAGGCACGTTCGAGGACGAACGTATGTTTAAGTGGGGGAGAATGTAACGACCCGGTCGGTCGTTACGTAGAACTTGAATTATAATTACTGTTATTTCCCTGTCATAGGTTGGTTGTACTATTATTGATGTGTTAGAGTTGGTAGGCTTGGAATCGGAATGGTTGCAGTGATGATTTAGTCACTTAGTCTTTAAAAAAAATAGCCTTAAAATGGGAAAAAGTCAACTGCGGGTTGACTTATTGGTAAACAACCTCAGAATGCGGATTTGATGGCTCGGATAGCTTCGTTAAGTGATTTGGAACTTAGGAGTATGTTCGGAATGTTTTTGTGATGTTCGGTGTAGAATTAGGCTTGAATTGGCGAAAGCTAGTTTTTGGCGATTTCCGGTCGGCAGTGGAGAATAGGTTATCGGGGTCAGAATGGAATACCGAGAGTTGGAACAGGTTTGTAATGTCATTTTGGATATTTCTGCAAAATTTCAGGTCAATCGGAGTTGTTTTGGGTAGTTTCGGCATCGTTGGTGGAATTTAGAAAATTCAAAGTTTCATAGGCCTGAATTCGATGTGTTTTGGGGGTTTTGATGTTGTGTTCGATATTTTGAAGGCTCGACTAAGTTTGAATGATCATATATGATGCGTTGGTATGTTTGGTTGGGATCCCCAGGGGCTCGGGATAGTTTCGGGTGGTTAACGGGGAGTTTGAAATGGTTTTGATAACGCGGAACGGGAACCGCAGGTGCGGTTCCGCAGGAGCGGACATGGCACCGCAAGTGCGGAAGTTTGGCTGAGTGAGAAAAGTCTGCAGGTGCGAGGTAATTGCTACACCTGCGAGGCCGTAGGTGCCGGAGGTCAATCGCAGGTGCGGAAATTTTGATGGGGTTTTCTGCAGGTGCGCACCTGGGATCCGTAGGTGCGAGTAAGTGGTCGAAGGTGTGGAACCACTGGGCAAAAGGTATAAAAGCGTGCCTTCGCGAATTTTAGCCATCTTTCTCAATATTTCATCCGGGTTTGAAGCTTTTGAAGGGTTTTTGAAGAGGGGATTCGATAGTTCTTCATTGAGGTAAGGTTTTTGGACTCTAAACTCGTTTATATGTGATTAAAGGTCGGATTTATGGTGGAAAATTAGGGAAAAATCAGTGCAAATTGGATTATTAGGGCTTGGGATTAAGAGGCTTTAGAATGGGAATTGGAGGGGTCATTTGGACTCCGATTTCAGTGTTGTTGGTATGTATAGACTCGTGGGAGGACGAGGTTTCTTGTGGTGTAAATTTTATCGAGTTCCGAGACGTGGGCTCGGAGGTCGGGTTTGACCAATTTCGGGATTTTTGAGTATTTTTGATAAATTTCGATTGGGATTAGTTCCTTAGCACATTATAATGATATACATCTTATTGTTGGTAGATTTGGAGCACGCGGAGGCCGAATTTAGAGGCAAGGGCACTGCGGAGTAGTATATTAGCCGGTTTTGAGGTAAGTAACGCTTCCAAACTTTAACTGAGGGTTCGAAACCCCAAATTATCTAATGTTTGATGTTAATTAAGGTGACGCATTTGCCAAGTGACGGGCATGCGGGCGCATACCAAATATTTGTCGCCTGGCTCATCCCATGGCACTGTCTAATCGTTATCTCAGGTTGATATTTGTACTGTGAAGCTTGTATTTACCTTGAACGCAATAGAAATCATGCTAAGTATAAATGTTAAGGCTTCACGCCGATATGTTCAGACCGGAATGGTCGATTATTGTTATCTCTATCTGTGATTATTGTTTTCATGTACTCAGTCCTGTTATAGTATATGTTTCACGCCTCAGCCTCATAAGTTGCTAGTTTATTTTATATTATCATTGGTTTGGGATGATTTCCATATGTTAGAGCATTGTGAGTGAGACTGGAAGGTACTGACTGAGTGAGGCTTGGAGTCTGGTTTTGAGACAGTTATGAGGTCGGACTGCACACCGCAGCGACCCTGGAATCATGCCTTCGTTGCATTGATATAGCGCTTGGGCTTATATGAGCCCCTCTGGAGTCTTTACACCCCCAGTGAGCGCACCGATAATTGAGGGATGGATCGTCCCTGGACATGGAACTTGTCCGAGTGTTATGTTCCGGAGATGGACCTTCTCCGTGGGGCTTATGTTCCGAAGATGGATCTTCTCCGTGGGGCTAGATCGACCCTTTTCCTTAGTACTAGGTGATTGTGTCACTTGTGTTTATGTAATATTCGGGATGGACTTTCCCTGGGCCGGAAGGCCGTATTCTAGTACGGAGTGGAACACCTTATGAGAGTTTGATTACTGAGTACACATCATTCTTGATTCTATATGAATTCATGCTAGTATGCAGGGCTACAGACATAAATGGATGCATCTTGTTTATTTTCTGATATATTACTAACATGTCCAAGTTATATACTGCTGTTCAAATTATCGGAGGTTTAGTCCCTCACTACCTCTCAGCCCGAAGTTTGGTTTCGTTACTATTGAGTTGGTGTACTCACGTTACCCCCTGCACCTTGTGTGCAGATCCAGGTACATCGGGACTCAGCTCTGGTCAGTGAGTAGCAACAGTTTCATCAGAGTTGACGAGGTAGCACTTGGCGACCGTGATCTCGTCATCTCTTCCTTTTCTACCTGTCGTATTTATTTTCAGACTATGTTGGTCATTTCTTTTTGGTTGTATTAAGTACTAGCAGCTCATGACTGTGTGACGCTAGATCCAGGGTTTGTAGGATTTGGGTTTTGATTTTCATAAAATTGTTTCCAAATTCTGATTTACTATTATTATTGATTTCAGACTTGTTAAAAATGGTAATTTCTCTGATAATTGGACCTAGATAGTTATATATAGGTGGTTGGCCTGGTTCCACGATAGATGCCATCACGACTCCAAAATTTGGGTTGTGACAAGTTGGTACTAGAGCTCTAGGTTAAATAGGTCTCACCAGTCATGAGCAAGTTTAGTAGAGTCTTGCGGATTGGTACGGAGAAGTTTGTACTTATCTTCGGGAGGCTACATAACCCTTAGGAAAATCTCACATTCTTGAACTCTTGTCGTGCAAATCCGTTGATTCAACCTAAAGCGTAATTCTTTGAATTCCTTCCATGTATTCGAATGCACACTCGAGCGCTTGGTATCAGTTGTGCGTCGTCGGCTTGTGACTTCCAGGTATGAGGTGTGATTTTTTTTTAGCATGTTGACAACGGGACAGCCTGGAGTACTTGAGGCATGATTCTGTCTGTGACTTGAGTGTTGAGATTTCGTTTGTGGGAGCACTTGTGTTGGGGGACTTATATGTCCGTTTGTGCCCTTATTGAGGGGACTTTGTGACTAGATGACTTCGTGGTGAGTGTGATTAACAGTTAGATGTGTTCAGGTTGTTTGATTGTGACGAGAATGGATTAGCGGGAGATGTATCAAGAATCATTGAGTAATTGACCGCAGTCTTAAGTTAGAATATGGCCTCGAGTTGTGAGTGTATCGGAAGGCCTCTCATGTTGTTTAGATGTGGAGTGAAGCGGATCTTTCTATTATGTTCTGAGCTCCTGGTAATGCCTTTTGGGCTGACCAATGCCCCAGCATCATTCATATATTTAATTGACAGCGTGTTATAACTTCTTTGCTATTGTATTCATTGACAGTATCCTGGCGTAATATCGTAACCAGGGGTAGCATACTCAGCATTTGTTGATGGTATTACAAGGATATAGAAAGGAGAAGCTTTGTGCAAAGTTCTCCAAGTGTAAATTTTTAGCTCAGTTCAGTAGCATTCTTGGGAAACGTGGTGTCCAATGAAGGTATCCGTGTGGTCAGACGAGTGTGAGTAGAGCTTCCAAAAGCCCAAGAATTCCTTGACCACAGCTCCAGTGTTAGTATTGCCATCAACTACAGGTTCTTATACCGCTTGATGGGATGTCTTGGGGGCAGGCAGTGGTTGTGTTCTAATGTAGGAAGGCATAGTAATTTCGTGATAGCTATGATTTTCGGAAGTATATAGGGAGATATCATTTTGAGGTTAAGTCGGCAGGGGTATCTCCTGCAGGTTGTCCTGAGGTGTGACCCTTGTGTCTATCTGTAGTAAGTTTTCTCTACCAGTAGATGATGTATGTTGTAATTGGAGTTTAGCTCGCTTGTGGGAGTTGGCATGATCATTACAATGGTAAATGCGAGATTTGCATTTGATTTGAGTGTTAGATGGTTTGGGTCATATAAGCATATGGAGGATTTAGTTGAACCCCACCACAGTATGGTGGCAGTGATAGTGTATGGGCATCAAGAGTTGTTGTTTGTCTTGATATTTGGCTTTGAGCCAAGTGAGGGAGTCCGCTAATGATAAGTTGATTACACGATTATGTGTTGTATTGGTTTCGGTTCGAGATATGTTGGTGAATCAGTTATGACCTACAGAGGTGGAGTCCGGGAATGACTCGAGTGATGGAAAATTTCTTCGATACAAGTTGTAATGTACTTTACGAATAGTGGAATTCATTGTATGATGGAGTTGTACTGGTAAGTGTAGAGTGTGCAATGTATGAGCGTGCTTGTTGCTTCAAAGGTGTGGATTACTTTCCTAGTATGTGGATTGCAAGGGGGTCAGGTCGTTCTGTTTACTTGGTTAGTGTAATTGAAATTTCGTAGAGTAAATGGCGTTCAAGAATGGTTCAGACGGATTCAAGGTTATATGTGGCGATCCAGGATCTTCAAGGTGTGAGAAGGGATAGAACTGAGATTTACGGGAAAGGTGTCTAGGCTTGTGGTGTATTTGCATTATCATGGATTCTATCCATCAGTATTAGGAAATAAAAGGCATTGATTTTAAATTCATAGGAAGTCTCTTCAGGGTAAGTATTTCTAATGTGGTGCATTTGGGGATAATTGAGGGAGTATTCAGCGGCCTATGACCCTTAGACGGTATATTTTTATGCTCGTGTTTTGCGCGGTGAGTCGGGATTGAGGATTGTGGTATTATGGCAAGAAGAAGTATCAATTCGAAGGTAAGTCAGAAGGAACTTGAATAAATAGGACAGCTTGGTAGTAGGTCGAATCAGGATGATAAGGGATATGGTTAGTTCTTTCGGTGTTTATAAGGTAATGAGTTGTTACAGGTGTTTATTAGCAATTCTCTTGGAATTTGGTGGCATGCGTAGCTTGGTTGAGTTAGAAAGATTCAGTCATGATGGTTTGGTGTTGTACAAGTGTGATTCGGGAGTTGTTGATGGTTTCTACCTTGGTTGGAGATGTATATTTCTACGGGTGTGAAGGCCAGGTGATGTATAGTGATTTTGCTTCTAGGTGGGATCGAATGGAAAGTTCTTGGCTAGTTAGGTACGTAGTTGTTGTGGCTAGGAAGGGAGCATGAAGTTCTCGTATTTATCATAATATTGCATGGCGTATGCGGTATTTGGTGTATGGTGGAGTGTGGCATATGTGAGGTCACGGTTCAGTTCTGGAAGGAAGGTCAGAACTGGCAGTTTCAGATGATTAGGTAAAGGATACTACTATTGGGTGGCTGGATGAGAGTATACATTCATAAAGGACAATGTGACAATGTGTTCAAGGCAATGTGTTTGAATAAGGGTGCTTCATTGGTGTTACGACGCTCTTTTGTTGGATCGATTGTTGATATTCAAGGTTTCTTGATGACACAGAGGAATTATGGGGGTATCCCTCGTGGAAGGATAAAGTATTAGGGGCGTGTATATATAATTGAGTGGTGGAATTGGGATCAGATATGGTAATTGGTGCGCCTTCTGGGTTTGAGACTGGGAGTTTTCATGAACTGATTATTTTTGTAGTTGTGAACTACGAGGATGCGAGCAAAGCTAGTCAGGTGTTACTATATGTCATGATTCAGTCATTATGAACGTTCAGAGAGTTATCTACCTGTTGTGGGTGACCAGAGTTGACTTAGAGTTATTGATAGGCCAGTATGGGTGTGTGTCCTGCACCGAGTCGGAAGTGTTGACCCCAAATTGCTATTATTGAGGGATGTACCATTTGACTGTCGCTGAGCTTATTCGTATTTCGGAGTGGTCTATGAGTTACCTTTCGGTGTTTCGAGGAGTTGTGATCATTGGTTATATATGTGCATAGGGTGTAGTTCTATCGAGGCTTTATAGCGAGATTTGAGTAGGGGAAATAAGTAGTTGTTGCAGGATTGAGACGTGTTGGTTATGTTCTTTTTGGTTCGGGTGGCATGGTATCGTCCAATTTCCCCCGTGGTTATGACAATGCACTTTGAGTAATTGATGTCGAATTTCTCATGGTTATTGGTTTTGAGCAAGGTGGCTTGGAGTGTGTCATGTGGTCCAGCGGTTGGATGGGATCACGCTTTGCAGCTCAATTAGGTAGAGGTATAATTCTTGGTGTCGGATTTGTGAGATATGGTTTCACGATGTGTATCAGGCTTTTAGCATGATGTGGTAATGGTAAGTGTTAGTGGTAGGATAGCCCTCTCGTGTGAGTCTTCTTTATTTAATGAATTGAGCTCTTGGTATGTGGTTATTGAGTGCACAAGTTGCACAAGTTATGGCTCTGGATGGTATTGAAACTGATCGGGCGAATGGTTACTGGTTTATACGTGTTTCTTTCATCGTCGGCAGTATATGGAAGTGTTAGAACGAGGCATGGTTTGATAAGAGGGTAGATACCTGTATTGAGTTGTTTGAACAACTATTGTGGTTAGGAGTTATTGCTATGAGTGGTTGAGCCATGCGGTATATTATGTGATTTCATCTTGGGTTACGGATATGGTTTGATACAGCGTGTTAGACTATTTCAGCTTATAGTCGTGGAAATTTGAACTTGTAAATTATTTCAGAAGTGGAAACTTGGTTTTAAGGTTTATGGGTCAAGATTTGATTATGAAATTTCAGTTATGTTGTGTTATCAGACGTAGATGGGGTAGGGTGACATGGGATCACCTCTGAATATGTGCATGGAAGGTTACACAACAATTTTTGGTGGTGTTCGAACAGCTCTAGGCACGTTCGAGGACGAACGTATGTTTAAGTGGGGGAGAATGTAACGACCTGGTCGGTCGTTACGTAGAACTTGAATTATAATTACTGTTATTTCCCTGTCATAGGTTGGCTGTACTGTTATTGATGTGTTAGAGTTGGTAGGCTTGGAATCAGAATGGTTGCAGTGATGATTTAGTCACTTAGTCTTTAAAAAAATAGCCTTAAAATGGAAAAAGTCATCTGGGGGTTGACTTATTGGTAAACGACCTCAGAATGCGGATTTGATGGCTTGGATAGCTCCGTTAGGTGATTTGGGACTTAGGAGTGTGTTCGGAATGTTTTTGTAATGTCCGGTGTAGAATTAGGCTTGAATTGGCGAAAGCTAGTTTTCGGCGATTTCTGATCGGCAGTCGAAAATAGGCTATCGGGATCGTAATGGAATTCTGACAGTTGGAACAGGTTCGTAATGTCATTTTGGATATGTCTGCAAAATTTCAGGTCAATCGGAGTTTTTTTGGGTAGTTTCGGCATCGTTGGTATAATTTAGAAAATTCAAAGTTCATAGGCTTGAATTCGATGTATTTTTGGGGTTTTGATGTTGTGTTTGATGTTTCGAAGGCTCGAGTAAGTTTTAATGATCTTATATGATGCGTTGGTATGTTTGGTTGGGGTCCAGAGGGGCGCGGGATGGTTTCGTGTGGTTAATGGGGAGTTTGGAATGGTTTTGATATTGCTGATTTTGATGTTACTGGTGTTTTCGCACCTGCGGAAGGGGAGCCGCAGGTGCGGTTCCACAGAAGCGGACATGGCATCGCAAGTGCGAAAGTTTGGCTGAGTGAGATGAGTCCGGAGGTGCGAGGTAATTGCCGCACCTGCGAGGTCGTAGGTGCGGGAGGTCGATCGCAGGTGCGGAAGTGAGGTCCTTGGGGTTTTCCGCATGTGCGCACCTGGGATCCGCAGGTGCGGTTCCGCAGGTGCGAGTAAGTGGTCGCAGGTGCGGAACCACTGGGCAGAAGGTTTAAAGCGTGCCTTCGCGAATTTTAGCCATCTTTCTCAATATTTCATCTGGGTTTGAAGCTTTTGAATGGTTTTTGAAGAGGGGATTCGATAGTTCTTCATTGAGGTAAGGTTTTTGGACTCTAAACTCGTTTATATGTGATTAAAGGCCGGATTTATGGTGGAAAATTAGGGGAAAATCAGTACAAATTGGGTTATTAGGGCTTGGGATTAAAAGGCTTTAGAATGGGAATTTGAGAGGTCATTTGGACTCCGATTTCAGTGTTGTTGGTATGTATAGACTCATGGGAGGACGAGGTTTCTTGTGGTGTAAATTTATCGAGTTCCGAGACATGGGCCCGGGGGTCGGGTTTGACCAATTTCGGGATCTTTGAGTAATTTCGATTGGGATTAGTTCCTTAGCACATTATAATGATATACATCTGATTGTTGGTAGATTTGGAGCACATGGAGGCCGAATTTAGAGGCAAGGGCACTGCGGAGTAGTTATTAGTCGGTTTTGAGGTAAGTAACGCTTCCAAACTTGGAACTGAGGGTTCGAAACCCCAAATTATCTGATGTTTGATGTTAATTAAGGTGACGCACTTGCCATGTGACGGGCATGTGGGCGCACACCGAATATTTGTAGCCTGGCTCATCCCATGGCACTGTCTAATCGTTATCTCAGGTTGATATTTGTATTGTGAAGGTTGCATTTACCTTGAACGCAATAGAAATCATGCTAAGTATAAATGTTAAGGCTTCACGCCGATATGTTCAGACTGGAACGGTCGATTGTTGATGTCTCTATCTGTGATTATTGTTTTCATGTACTCAGTCCTGTTATAGTATATGTTTCACGCCTCAGCCTCATAAGTTGCTAGCTTATTTTATATTATCATTGGTTTGGGCTGATTTCCATATGTTAGAGCATTGTGAGTGAGACTGGAAGGTACTGACTGAGTGAGGCTTGGAGCCTAGTTTTGAGACAGTTATGAGGTCGGACTACACACCGCAGTGACCCTGGAATCATGCCTTCGTTGGCTTGATATAACGCTTGGGCTTATAGGAGCCCCTCCGGAGTCTTTACACCCCAAGTGAGCGCACAGATAATTGAGGGATGGATCTTCCCTGGACATGGATCTTGTCCGAGTGTTATGTTCCGGAGATGGACCTTCTCCGTGGGGCTTATGTTCCGAAGATGGATCTTCTCCGTGGGACTGGATCGGCCTTTTTCCTCAGTACTAGGTGACTGTGTCACTTGTGTTTATGTAATATCTGGGATGGACTTTCCCTGGGCCGGAAGGCCGTATTCTAGTACTGCGTGGACCACCTTATGAGAGTTTGATTACTGAGTACACATCATTCTTGATTCTATATGAATTCATGCTAGTATGCAGGGCTATAGACATAAATTGATGCATCTTGTTTATTTTCATGTATATTACTGTCATGTCCAAGTTATATATTGTTGTTCGAATTATCGGAGGTTTAGTCCGTCACTACCTCTCAGCCCGAAGTTTGGTTTTGTTACTACTGAGTTGGTGTGCTCACGTTACCCCATGCACCTTGTGTGCAGATCTAGGTACATCGGGACTCAGCTCTGGTCAGTGAGTAGCAACAGTTTCATCAGAGTTGACGAGGTAGCAGATGGCGACCGTGATCTCGTCATCTCTTCTTTTTCTACCTGTTGTATTTATTTTCAGACTATGATGGTCATTTCTTTTTGGTTGTATTAAGTACTAGCAACTCATGACTGTGTGACACTGGATCCGGGGTTTGTAGGATTTGGGTTTTGATTTTCATAAAATTGTTTCCAAATTCTGATTTACTATTATTATTGATTTCAGACTTGTTAAAAGTGGTAATTTCTCTGATAATTGGACCTAGATTAGCTATAGATAGGTGGCTGGCCTGGTTCCACGACAGGCGCCATAACGTCTCCGAAATTTGGGTCGTGACAGCTGTGATCTTCTCTGTTCAAGAGCTATGATTAACTAATGCTTAACTTGATAATTTCTCATCTTTAGTTTTTTTTTTTTAATTAAGCCAGTCACTATCTTTAGTTATTTGTAATGGAAAATATAAACTAGTTTTAATATTATATATATGTGTATGATTGTTCTTCATAATATTGTTTGTCTTTTTCCATTTATTATTGTTATATTTATTTATTTTAATAAGACTAAATCTAAACCTATACCCTAACCCCTAAACCCTAAACCTAAACCTGAACGAACCTACACCTAAACCTAAACTTAAACAAGGATAAAATAACTTTACATGGATTAATCTAGACTTCTAAGATCAAGAATATTATATGGCAGAAGTGAAAAAAAATTCAACATCTGTGAATTGCATGCCACTATATGGCAGAATTTTTTTAACAAATAAAAAAAATAAAAACCAAAATGTGTATAAGCGGATGGATAAAGAGAAGTTCCTATAATTAATTGTAGTCATAGAGGAGAGTAATGGTTGCATAGAGGAGTTTAATGGTGCATAGATGAGTGAAATCGACTACTAGGGGAAGTGTAATGGTTGCATCAATGAGTGGAAGAGGCTACTGGAAAGTGTAATTGATACATAGAGGAGTGGAAGGGGTTGTTATGGTGTGTTATATCCGCACTGGGAACTGTAATGGTTGCATAGGGTCTCTACAAATAGATTAAGTCCTATCGGGAAGTGGAATAGTTTTTACAATTGCGAGATTACCATATAATTCTCCCTATATATTTCGGAAATATGGCAGACCTACAAAGCTCAATCAAACTTAAACTTCTACTAAAACTAAGCATAGCTATGGACAAGACTCCCACAAAGATAGCAATAGAACAACCACTACATGGTTCGCCAGTCAGTCACAATATTCTCTACCAAGATCTGAAGCGTGACTTCACTAAGCTGAAGTGTGAGGTCAATGAATTGATTGAGAGGGTTGTACGTGATTCAAGTGTTGACTACTTGAAAGGTGTGATGTTGGAAGAGCATCCT
>MDKI01091848.1:0-20317 GCA_005239505.1 Nicotiana paniculata | reverse complement strand
TGGTTGAGAAATTAATCGCAACAATATCTCAGAACTTTGTGATGCCTTGAGAATAGTCAGTACTCTGGTTGTGACGCTTAGGCTCAACTTTTTGACTCTAGGATAAATACCTTAAATCGTGGATTCTTAAGTTTGCTTAACTGCTTTGACTGGAGTGTTGTGATAGAACCAATCCTGAATGAGTTATGTGCCATGTCTGTGTGAGATTTTATATGTATTATATGCATTGCATTTGATATCTAGAACTTGCCCTCTGTGTGTGCGAAGCGAAATAGTAGTATTGTTCAGTCTAGGAAGTGATATAGGCGTTTCTTTGTTAATCCAGATATAAAGTTTACTCACCTAATTGTTATGTATCGTAGTTAACCCCGTTGAGCCTATAATACTGTTTATTTGGTAACCACATTACAATCCATACCCCTTTGGTTGAATCGATCATATATTTGAACCTTGTCGCCTCTCGTAAGCACTGGAAATGTGATGAGGTATGGAAAAGTTAAAGTGTGGGGTGGTAGGTTGGATTTTGAGTGGAACAATTGAAATAAGGATAGAGGTGCATAAAAAAATAAAAAAATAAAATGATAATAGTATAGTGTATGAAAAAACAAGTATTGATGATGGTGGCTAGTGATATATGTGTGCTTAAAGAAGTATGGGGTAATATACATTGATGTGAAGGTGGAGTTTGGATTGTCATAAGTATGAGGTTTGAATGCTAAAGTATATGTATTAAAGTGCTTAGGGAGGTGTAGTCACTCTTATATCTAAATGTATCCGACCCGTCTCGCAGCCTACATTACAACCAAATAAAGTCATACTTGATCCTAGACTGAATGAGATCGATTTGTAGAGTAGTACACTACGGGCAAGCCTATAGTGCATCTTTTGTGGCATATGAATATTATTTCCGAGAGTGAGTGAATTCTTTCTATCTTGAGTTCCTAAGTGTTCTTAAATTTCATTGCATGTGGAACTAACTCTTTGATTTGGTGAGGGCACATGATTCATGAAGGAAAGGTAATGTATTGACCTCTATGTTAGAGTAGTTAGTGAATTGTGAATAAAGCATGGTATTTGTGAGTCGAGTATTGAGGCGAGGATGTCACACCTTTGTGCTTAAACTATTTTAAAATTTCTTGGTATAACGCGTTAAGGGATTTGCTTAATAAGTTGTGTTCATGGGTGTAGTTTAATTGCTCGAGGACGAGCAAATGTTTAAGAGTGGGGTGTTGATGTGTGGCTAGAATTCATGGTTTAACGCATTATGTGCCTTAGATTTTATGTGCGTTAATGATAAAAATACACTTTGTGTGAGCATAATGGAGTCTATTTCATATGTAGGTGAATTGGAGATGGAAGCCGAGCTAAATGGATGCATAAACATCAAAAATATGGTCAAGAGTCAAAAAGGAGTGAACCTGGCTATAGCCAGGCGTTTGGGGGGCGTTTGGGCCCTAACGCCAGGGGTGGCCAGGCGTTAGCCAGGCGTTTGGCCTGTAACGCCTGGTCCTCAATCCAGCCCAGTCCGAGTTTTAAAGGCTTTAAGTGTTTTTCGGTTTGACTAGAAGTATCCTACACGTTTAGGGTTTGTCCAAAACATATAAATAGACCCAAAAAATACAACTTTGAAGGATTATGTCATTAGAGACAAGAGAAGCGTGTGGAATACTACTCAGCAAAGCAAAACATTGATTTTTACATCCTTTATTCATTACTCTGTAATTTACTTATACAAGTTATTTTGGATTTGATTATTATGAGCATGCGTAGCTAATTTATTTAATCTAGGGTTTTGGTGGAACCCGTTGGGGGATGAACTTATCGTGATATTAATATAGTTTGGTTGATTGTTAATCTCCATTTGTTCAACTATGTTCTTGTTGTGGTTAATTGAAAGGATCCTCAATTAGCTGTGCCTATTTATTATGTATCTAATTGAGAGAGAGTGCATATTTAGGTAGTTGTTTGAACAACATCACTCCCGGAGTATAGACGAAAGTCATAACCGAGGGTTTAGAGGTTGGATTAGAAATAACGATACCTTGGGTGCAATCTAAAGTGAACTGTAATGCAATCTAGCTAGCGTAACTTGAGAGAGTGCGTCTAGTAAATTATCATAATTACTTGAGAGAGATTTATGATAACTAGAGTGCTCATGATTGATAGAGACAACTAATCAAACTATAGGAAGTATCCAAGAAAGAAGTTCACCGAAGGGGAAAACTATAACCTTAGACCTTTATTCTAATTGTTTACACCGCCTTGTTAGTTAATCTTTAGTTTATTAATTTTGTTCAGTAAAAGTAGTAAAACATTACCAATTGATATTCAAAATTCCGGAAATTTGAACTGATAATCTTAGTGTATGAAAGCCCAGATGACTTAAGCTTCGACGTGATAACATCTATATTTGAATTTGACTACAGTAGTAATCTTAATCTAATGTTACGTTTTGGAGGCTTAGATTTGTCTCGTAAATACCATTTTGGATTCTGTCAAAGTAGAGACGATATTATGTTATTGTGTTTAGAGAATCTACATTAACATAATTTTATAATGGAATCATGTGCAATTGAAACAAAGCAACGTTTAGGAACTAAGGGATTTTGGTGATAAGTCATAGAGATGGCGTTAGTAGAAAATTAATGTCGACGGCCTTCACTTACTAATATTTTTGGCTATATCGCTTTGATGCTCTCTTACGGTTACTAATTTCATGATTTAATTTTTAAAATAAATAAATAACTATATTATCTACTTGAGCGAGAACATGCCAAATACGAAGATTAGGTTGATTACTTTTGTGCCGCCTAAGGTCTTTGGGACTCGAGAAGATAATACAGTCTAATTCTGAAATATGTAGGACCACTAATTTACAAATTTTGCATATGTTGCAGTAAAAGCATGTAAACCCCACATATTGATTGTGATTTGGTTTCACGATTCAAAATTTATTAGTCGCAGTGATACCTAACTCAATCCGTTAGGTCAGCCAATTAACAATTAGTACAATTCTAATAAAATAAAGATGACCAACAAATGATATATTTGAATTTCATACAATATCCCAAGGATTGATAATACAAGTCATGAGTTACTAAAACTGGATTATTGCTAATACCGGTATGAAATAAATATAATTTCTGTTTGAAATGTACATAAACAGAATTCAACTCTAAATCTACCCAAGGACAAGTGGTAGCCACACCCGAAAGGCACGAACATCTTCAAAGTCAGCTCTAGTCATCAATCGCAGCTCCGCTTCAAGATTTGCACGCAAGGCGCAGAAGTGTAGTATGAGTACAACCATCCTCATGTACTCAATAAGTATCTTGACTAACCTCGATGACGTGGTGACGAGGCTTTTTAGTTAAAAAATACTACTGATATAACATGTGCAGTAGACTAGCAATAGAATAATACTACAACATAACAGAAAAGAGTACAAGAAACAAATATGCAAAGTAGTAAATGATTACTAGAAGAAATTACGATTAATATTCCTCAATATTGCGACCAGTCATTTCCTTAGAGCGATAACTAACAAACCACGGTAGTAAATCTATAACTTCCATAGTGTGAGGAATGTACTCAAGATATCAAATCAAATGGAACGGCTACACCTTTCATGCATTTATCTCATCCTCGCCAAATATACATATAACAGTACCAACCAGGTAAAAGGAATGCCAATAAAAATAATGACCAAGTGAGAAATACACAGGTAGTAATAACGAACAAGGCAGTATATATGGACAATGGTAACAGAATAGGTAGGAGGCATAGAAGTAATGACATCAATTAAGAAGGAAGAACATAAATTTCACTAACTAACATGGTAGATAGCCAAGAGTAGATATAACAAACAAGAGAAAAAGTGTGGTCTTTATGAGCTAACAAATAGAAGGCATGAATAACTAACATGATAGAAGGCGTATACGAAAGTGCAACAAATGAGAAACGGCATAGATGTAGATATGATAACAAGAAGGAAGGCATGATGTTTTCAAGTTAAATAGATAGAAGGCATGGACAACACATCAATAGTTGAGATAGAGGACAAAGACAGAACGACAACGACAAGTCACATAGAAAATGTAGGTAACAATAACATCTTAAGGTAAATGCATGAATGTATACACAAGGAAAAGATATCACAACATAATGCATGTTCGTCGTCCTCACCTGCACGAAAACACCCTTCGTGCCATGAGCAAATGATAATATAAAAATATGATTAATGTAAATGAAATGGCACGACATCACCCTTCATGCTTTTATTCTCATCCTCACATGATAATATAAATGAAAACATGATAATATAAAGAAATGGCACGGCATCACCTTTCGTACTTCTAATATCATCCTCACATGATAATGTAAATGAGATCATGATAATGTAAAAGAAATGGCACAGCATCACCCTTCGTGCTTTTACTCTCATCCTCGCGTGATAATATAAATGAAATATCACGGCATCAACCTTCGTGCTTTACAAAATATGTAATGGCACGGCCTCACTCTTCGTGCTTTACACTCTTCATCATCAAACATATGTATATCAATGAGAATCAAGGTAGGAAGTATGAATAACGTCAAGGAGAGTGATTAAATGAATATTTCAAATGAACATTAATCATAACTTTCAAGTCAATAACAATTCAATAAACATCGAGAACCTTATTTTTCAAGTATTTCAAAAAGTCTCAAAAATGATCTTCAACTCAAGTATAGAATCCAATATCTCAAGAATAACAATCGTAGCGATGTATTAGTGATTAAGCATAATGATGACCGAATTAAACACATCAATAAAAAAGTTTCACAAAAATTCGTCAAATTTTAATCAAGTTATAATAAGCTAAATCTTGGTTTCTAACATTTAATTTTCTATTCTTAGTAATCTAGAAGTCAAGTAAGACATGAAACAAGAAGGTTACGTAACTCTACAAGGTACAATTAATCGTATCGAGCATGATTAACCCTGGCACATACATATACGGCCGTCACCTCATATGTGCATCACCCCCGTATGTAACAAATAACGACAATTAGTAGAAAATTTTTTTCCAACAAAGTTATACTAGACACTTACCTCAAACAATCCCAACTGATACACTAGAAGCGCCATCCCGCTCAAATCATCCTCCGAACGGCTCAAATCTAGCCAAAATCCACTCAAAATCATCAAATAATTCCATAGGAAGCAAACTCAATTGATAAAGGTCGAATCTTTACATAGTTACTCAAAGTCAACCAAAAATTCAAACCCAAGTCCGCACCTCGAAACCCAACAAAACTCATAAAATCTGACAACCTATTCAATTACGAGTCCAACCATACTAATTTCACTCAAATTCGACTCCGAGTCGATGTTCAAAACGCAAAATTCACTTTAGGAAAGTTTAAACAAAAACTCTCAATTTCTCTTTGAAATCATGAATCATATGCCAAAAATGAAGATGGAATCACAAAATATAATCAAAATCAAGTAGAAAACACTTACCCCAATCCATGTGGTAAAAATCGCCTCCAAAATCATCCAAATCCGAGCTCCATAGCTCAAAATATGATAAAATGTATGAAATCTTCAAAATATAGTACTTTATAACACTGCCCCATCAATATTCTTCGCAAACGCGAGAAGACCATCGCGTTCGAGATGAACAAAATCACACCAACACAAAACGACCCTACACGTTTGCGACATAGTCCTCGCGAACGCGATGCACAACAGAACCAAATATTTGTGAATGCAGCTGCTACTTCGCAAACGCGAACACATTTCCTCCAGCTCCCAACTCCTCAACCCTACTCTATGTGAACGCGACACTTCATCGCAAACGCGGAAAACAATCAGCTTACCTTTCGCGAACACATTCCATATATCATGTCCGCGAAAAATAAATTCGCAGCAGACCAAAGTACATTTCGCGATCGCGGCTGGACCTTCGCGATCACGAAGAACACCAGAAGCAACAGGTAACCGCAGAAACCAGCAATAACAACATGGCCCAAAATAGTCTGAAACATGTCCGAAACTCACCTGAGCCCCTCGGACCCCGTCCGAACATACCAACAAGTCACATAACATAACACAGACCTACTTAAGGCCTTAAATCATGCATAACTACATCAAAACCACGAATGGCACCTCAAATCAAACTTAATGAACTTTTGAACTTTCAAAACTCGTGCCGAACCATATCAAATCAATTCGGAATGACCTCAAATTATGAACACAACTTCCAAATGACATAACGAATCTGTTAGAACTTTCGAAACCAAAATCCAAACCCAATATCATCAATGTCAACTTCTGGCCAAACTTATGAACATTCCAAAACTCCAAATTGCCAATTTTTGCCAATTAACGCCAAAACCTTCAAGACGCACCCAAATGCAAATGTAGGCATACACCCAAGTCCAAAATCATCATCTGAGCCTAATGGAACCATCAAACCTCGGATCCGGGGTCAACTACACAAAATTCAATCTTGGTCAATTCCTCCAACTTAAGGCTTCTAACATGAGAATCCTTCTTCCGAATCAATCCCGATTCACTTAAAAACCAAAACCGACAATTCTCACAAGTCTTAATACGTCATATGAAGCTACTCAAGACTTCAAGAAGCTGGACGGAATGCAAATGCTTAAAACGGTCGGTCGGGTCGTTACATTCTCCCCCACTTAAACATATGTTCGTCCTCAAACGTGCCAAGAGTCGTTCCAAGGTCATCAAATCACGGTGTAACCTTACCATGCACATATCTGGGGGTGATCCCACGTCACCCCGCTCTATATAAGCCTGCCAACACAACATAACTAGAGATCCTTACTTCAACCTTTATCTGTAAATCTTAGAACCCAATTTCCAAAATTCAGAGTTCATTACAAGACCTGAATCTCACATCTACATATTGTATAAGTCTGAACAGGTTGTGCCGAGCCATAACCATGACCCAAGAAGTAATCACGTGATATACCACATACACGGCCGATGATGAAAGAAACATACAAAATCTGTATACCACTCATCTGATCAATTAGCCAAGAAGCTCACTCATCTGACCAAGGCCATTCCCCAAATTCTTTGTGGAGATATGGTATTATTCCTCCAAACATTACATATCCCAATACGATAGTGCAAATCTCAGGTCTAGAAATCTCATATGCACTGATACAAGCAGCCTACCTAACAAGTCACACCAGATGCCATATGGATCCTCACACAATGTGGTTCCGTACACCAAACAAGTAATAACTCAGACAAGGCAGATCATAGTAAGAAAGTTAAATAAGAAGGCTACTAAGCAAGTTAAGTAGGCATGGTAGTTTTAACATTTTCCTATGAACTATTTTCAACAAAGTGGAAGACAAATACACGAAATAAGCATAAGGAGTTACATCTTATCATATTACCGTTGTGGAGCGCAACCCGGTCCTATCATTTAAATCCATATATGGGTACCCATCGAGCCATAGTGCTCTGCTCACTAATCACATGTGCGTCAACATCAAGCATGATAGAGTGCAAAAAAATATAACTGTGGAAAGATGATTAGGCACAAACAATATTGAGAAAGTCAGGCACAACTATGGTGCAATAAGCAAGCCAATATCACGAGGGTCATCTCAGTGTTTCAATAAGCAAGCAATTTGAGTAGCAATTTGAGTAGAGGTGTTGGCAGGTCCATTACAATATGCGTGCGAAAAATCATGTAACCTTCACCACCCGTCTTATCATAAGAGAGAAATACATAAAATAGACCAAGGCGCGAATAACATCCATTCAGCCTGATGATATACATGTGGTAATAGCTACATAAAAGTAAGCAAATCCGATCTAATACGGAATACATATTCTCATTAGGCTCATAAATAATCCCCAAACCATATTTCGATCATCCCCAAACAGGTAAATAACCTTCCAAAAGCCCATATCAACCTTTCCATAACACCTTCCATCAATCATCCAATCCTCAACGTTTCTTCACAATTTGCAATCAAGGAATAGTATGCAAACGAGAACATCTAGTCTCTGAACCTCACGAATACCAGAATCTTCATATCCGATCTCAACACCGCTACTCAAATTGCTGATACATCACTCATACTCCATCATCTTATATAAAATAGCCACAAGTCAAAACACAATGGACCTGCCAACATGTGCACTCTCCTCCGCCGATATCAAATAGTTCCCACATCCTCTTA
This sequence comes from Nicotiana paniculata, assembly GCA_005239505.1. Lineage (NCBI taxonomy): Eukaryota > Viridiplantae > Streptophyta > Magnoliopsida > Solanales > Solanaceae > Nicotiana > Nicotiana paniculata. The sequence continues at coordinate 12,100 of MDKI01091848.1, read as the reverse complement.
AACATCTGAAATCGTCCGTCATCAAGAACTTGTATCCTTCCCTCCACAACTAAACTGCAACCTTGTACTTGCAACGTCCAACCCCACACGGCACACCCTCTCTAAGATTCTAACTCGTGACACTACAAAAATCTCATAGTCAACTCTGAATTATAAGCAAATTAAACATCTCATCAACCACAAACCCTTCATTTAACTCAATCCAGGAGAACACCGCCACATGCAATATAGCTTCTATAATTGTCGCAAACATCAACTCCGGTCATGGCCAAAACCATGGTGAGTTCTTTGGAACTCATTAACAAATGATCGAGTCATCAGAACTAATCGCCTCTAACTCAACCAAGTCACCCAGACTGCCAACCCGAAAGTAACTCAATCCGATATGCTCGCTCTGAAGAAACCTTCTGGGAAATCTGAAGCAGTTTCTTGTATCTCTAAAATACTGCCATGGTGAATCATTCTTGACATAGAAATACCGCAGATCCGATTACCATTCGCTATCGATCTCAAGCCCTACCTATACACACATTTAGAAGTTCTTATATGTTAAATATGGTCCGGAACTCGTTAGAACCTTCTCGATAACCACTCACCTTACTCTGATCTTCAATACATAGCTAATACAAACCGAGCAACCCACGCTTCAGCATATGAATATTCAAAGAAATAACCAAGCAATCCCTTGGCCCGAAAACTGATAAACGCAAGATTGTACAATCTGATTATCATTAGCATACTCCCCCACTTATATCGAAGCCATAAAACACATCATCGGTAATCCAAAGTACCATATCTTCATATAGTCCCCAATCCCACACGGCTATATAGATGAATACTTCAAAAACTCATGAAATACTAGTCATAGAACATTCCGAAGACTCTGTGAAGCGCTTACCCATCCTTGAATTAGTCAATAAAATTTTGTCAAATGCTCTGCAATGATAATATATGCAATCCACCGAATGGAAACCTCATACAAAACACACGATCCAAACTCATCACGCAGGAGATAACCCACCGAATTTACTCAAATCAATACCTTAACATGAGCCCACCTTAATCACAGTATCTAGGCCATTAGCCATCTTCCCAAGTCCATTCTTGCCAACCAAATATAACAACCTGGATCGTACCACAAATGAACGACTAAAAGATCCATCATGCGATTCTAAGAACAGACAACACATCATGATGATAATCAAGAATCCATAGCCCTTCATAATCCATCGGTCGTATCAGAAATCGTCGACACATGGCGAATACCAAGTGCAAAACATCACTTATGAAAAAATAGGAAGACTCAAAATCCTAGGTTAAAAGCTGAAATAAGGTCGCACGATAAGGAAAGAAGGAAGGGAAATTTTCCTAAATGCCATGTAGCCTCTCGAAGATAGGTATGGACGTCATCATACCGATCCGCAAGACTATACTAGACACTTGATCATGACTCATAAAACCTACAAACCTAGTGCTCTGATACCAACTTATCACGACCCAAAATTCATTAGTCGTGATGACACCTAACCCAACCCGTTAGGTCAACTAATTAACAATTAATACAATTCTAATAAAATAAAGGTGACCAACAAATGATATATCTGGATTCCATACAATATCCCAAGGACATGTAGTACAAGTCATGAGCTGCTAAGACTGGATTATTGCTAATACTGGTATGAAATAAATACAACTTTTGTTTGAAATGTACAAAAATAAAATTCAACTCTAAAACTACCGAGGGACAAGTGGTAGCTGTACCCGGAAGGCAGGAACATCTTCAGAGTCATCTCCCATCATCAACCGCAGCTCCGCTCCAAGATCTGCACGCTAGGTGCAGAAGTGTAGTATAAGTACAACCGACCCCATGTACTCAATTAGTATCTTGACTAACCTCGATGAAACAGTGACAAGGCTTTTTAGTTAAAATATACTCACTTATATAACATGTGCAGTAGACTAGCAATAGAATAATAATAGAACATAGCAGAAAAAAGTACAAGAAACAAATATGCGAAGTAGTAAATGATTACTAGAAAAAATCACGATTAATATTCCTCAATATCACGACCAATCAGTTCCTTAGAGTGATAACCAACAAACCGCGGTAGTAAATATATAACTTCCATAATGTGTGGAATGTACTCAAGATATCAAATCAAATGGCACGGCAATGTCATTCGTGCATTTATCTCATCCTCACCAAATATACATATAAATAGTACCAACCAGGTATATGAAATGCCAATAACAGTAATGACCAAGTGAGAAATACAAAGGTAGTAATAACAAATAAGGTAGTACATATGGACAACGGTAACAGACTAGGTAGGAGGCATAGAAGTAATGACAACAATTATGAAGGAAGAACATAATTTCACTAACTAACATGGTAGAAGTCCTAGATGTAGATATAACAAACAAGAGGGAAAGCATGGTCTTTATGACCTAACAGATAGAAGGTATGAATAACTAACATGATAGAAGGATTATATGAAAGTGCAACAAATCAGAAACAGTATGAATATAGATATGACAATAAGAAGGAAGGCATGATGTTTGCAAGTTAAACAGATAGAAGGCATGGAAAAGTCAACAATAGTTGATATAGAGGACAAATACAGAACGACAATGACAAGTCACATAGAAAACATAGGTGCAACAATAACAACTGAAGGTTGTAACGACCCGGCCGGTTGTTTTGAGAGTATTAGCCCCGATCTCCTATTTACTACTTCCCCCGTATTTTTTTCTACTTATGTGACTTGCCTGGAGGTTGTGTTTGTGGTTTCGGAGTGATTTGGGACACTTTATACCTAAAACGGAAGCTTAAGTTCTAGGATTTTGACCATAGTTGGAACTATCTGAAGACGACTCCGGAATGGAGTTTCGTCGGTTCCGTTAGGTCCAGGGTGATTTTGTACTTAGGAGCGTGTCCATATTATGTTTTGGAGGTATGTAGCTGAAGTAGGCTTGAAATGGCGAAATTTGAATTTTTGGAAGTTTGATCGGAAGTAGAATTTTTTGATATCGGGGTCGGATTCCAATTTCGGAAGTTGGAGTAGGTTTGTAATGTCAACTATGACCTATGTGCAAAATTTGGGGCCAATTGGACGTGATTTTATAGGTTTCGGTATCAGTTGAAGAAATTTGAAGTTTCAAAGTTCATTAAGTTTGAATTGGAGTGTGATTCGTGTTTTTGTTTGATGTGATTTGAGAGCTCGATTAAGTTCGTATGATATTTTAGGAGTAGTTGGTATCTTTATTTGAGGTCCCGGGGGCCTCGGGCTGATTTCGGGTAGTTAACGGATCATTTAAAAATATGTTAGATTGGCTAAAGTTGCTGCACCTGGTGTAATCGCATCTGCGCACTTTGGGCCGCAGGTGCGGCACCGCAGAAGTGGCCATCGAGCCGCAGAAGCGAATACAAGCTTGCCTAGCTGGGACCGCAGAAGCGGTCAGAGTCTCGCAGAAGCGGACGCGCAGAAGCGGCCCTTGATAGCAGAAGCAATATTTGAGGACTTAAGTTAATTCCTCACCTGCGATGGTTTTTCCGCAGGTGCAGAAGCGGTGAACCCCTCGTAGAAGCGATATCGCTGGGCAGAAAAAGGCTAAGTTCGAGGGTTTTATCCCATTATCATTTTGGGACTTTGAGAGCTCGACTTTTGGGAGATTATTTGAAGGATTTTCAGAGGAAGCTATTGGGTAACAATTCTTAACTCATTTATGGTTAATTCCACTAATCTATAGTTGATTTCATCATTTAATTAAGGATTTGAGTTGAGAAACTTGGGCAAAAAGTTGAAAAGTTCTTCAATCAAAATTTTGAGTTTTGGTCGGGATTTTGATATCGGATTTGTGTAATTTTGGTACGAGTGGACTCGTGGTTGAATGGGTGTTCGTATTTTGTAACTTTTACCCGATTCCGAGACGTGGGCCCAAATCGACTTTTCAGGGCGATTTTCAAAATTCTTGTTAAAGTCTTGATTTCATTAATTAGATTAGTCTATTATAGTTGTATTTATGGTATGTAATTGTTTTGGGCTAGATTTGGGTCATTTGGATTCAGATAATCGAGGAAAAAGCATTTTTACCGATTGATTGAGCGTGGTTCGAGGTAAGTGGCTTGCCTAACCTTGTGTGGGGGAAATCCCCTAAGGATTTGGTACTGTTGTGATGCTTCTGTGATATGTGAGTGTCGTGTATGAGAGGTGACGAGTGCGTACACGGGCTAATTGTTGTAAAACCTGATTTTTCGCTGAGTAGTATCCTGCCATCTTAATTGAGTTATACCAGCATGTGTAGTTATCCTATTTCGTCTAGTTTCACATGTCTTCATGTCTTAAATGCTTATTTGAAATCCATGCAGCATGTTTTGTGAATTCATGTCTTTACTTGATTTGTATCAACCTTAGCTGTAGAATTCTTGTTGTTAATTGCTTTTTTCCACCTATTTGAGCTGTGTGTTTACTTTTGGGACTACAAGACGGTACCTCGGGAGATCTCCCTGCATATTTACTTTTGGGACTACGAGGCAGTACCTCAGGAGATCCCCCTACACATTTACTTTTGGGACTACGAGGCGGTACCTCGAGAGTTCCCCCTGCACATTTACTTTTGAGACTATGAGGCGGTACCTATGAGATCTCCAAGCATATTTATTTTGGGACTATGAGACGGTATCTCGGGAGATCCCCTGTTGAGTATTTACTTTTGGGACTACGAGACGGTATCTCAGAAGCGCTCATGTTGTTTATCTCATTATGATGTGTTGTTATTTCTCTCTGAATTTTTTCTGTTAAATTCTCAACTTTTCTTTATGGTATTATGTATTCTGTCTTATTATTATATCCCAGTAGGGACCGGACCTGACCTCGTCACTACTCTACTGAAGTTAGGCTTGGAATTTACTTGGTAGTGTTGTGGTGTACTCATGCTACTCTTCTGCACATGTTTTGTGTGCAGATCCAGGTACTTCTTATCAGACTCGTTATCAGTGAGCAGCGAGACTTAAGAGACTTCAAGGTATTCTGCTCGCGTGCACAGACCTCAGAGTCCACCTCTATTCCCTCATATGTCATTCGCCTTTCTGTATTTTCTTAGGCTCTGGTGTATAGAGATACTAGTTTTCTTCTGTAGCTTGTGACTTATGATTTCTGGGGTTTGGGAACTCTATGTATACTCTAGTGTTGGGTTACTTGTACATACCAAGCGGCATTTTATCATTTTATAGTTATCTGTTGCAGTCTCGTTGTTAAATTCTATTTTCATTTCTGTTAATCCACAATTTGTTAGGCTTACCTAGTCGTAGAGACTAGGTGTTGTCACGATGTCTTACGGAGGGAGATTTGGATCGTGACAAGTTAGTATCAGAGCTCTAGGTTCATAGGTGTCGTGAGTCACAATCCGGTTTATTAGAGTCTCCTGGATCGGTACGTATATGTCTGTACTTATCTTCAGGAGGCTATGTAACTATTAGGAAAATTACACTTCTTGATTTCCTTGTCGTGAGAAATTGTTTACTTTGAAATTCTAAACTTTTGTCTTCTATTCTCCCACAGATGGTGAGGACACATACAGGCGGATCTGATGACCAGGCACCTGCACCCCCTGCTAGAGCCGCAAGAGGTCGGGGCTGGGGTTAGAGGCCGAGGACGTCCACGTGGTGCAGCCAGAGCACCCCGCACGAGCTCCTGTAGAGGAACCCCTAGTAGATCCAGCTAGAGGGCAGGCACCTGAGGTACCTGTTGCTGCACTAGCCCTCCAAGAGACTCTAGCCCAGAGTCTGAGCATGTTCATCACCTTGGATCAGGCTGGGTTGATTCCACTTGCTCCTGCCATATCTCAGGCCGGGGGAGAAGTACAGACTCCCACGACCCATACCCCAGAGCAGTGGGTTCAGGTCGACCAGGTTCCAAAGATTATACTGATGCAGCCGGTAGCTCCAGTTCGGCCCGAGGTTAGGGCAGCAGTTTCTGAGGCAGAGTAACTCAGGCTTGAGAGGTACAAAAAGTACCACCCTCCTACCTTTAGTGGATTGGCGTTAGAGGATGCCCAGGGTTTTCTTGGGGAGTGTCATCGTATTCTCCGTACTATGGGCGTAGCGGAGTCGAGTGAGATATTTTTACTACATTCCATCTTTGAGGAGCAGCCTGTCAGTGGTGGCGTGCTTATGAGTTGGGTAGTCCGGCTTATTACATGGACTCAGTTCTTGGACATGTTCTTGAGGGAGTATGTTCCTCAGAGTCTCAGAGACGCATGGCGCATGGAGTTTGAGCAGTTGCGCCAGGGTTCTATGACTGAGTCAGAGTATGCAGTTTGCTTCAGCGATTTGGCCTGTCATGCACCAGCCTTGGTTGCTATATTTCGAGAGAGGGTCCGTCGGTTTATCGAGGGATTCCACCCCAATATCAGGCTTAGCATGGCACGGGAGTTGGAGATAGATATTTCGTACTAGCAAGTTGTGAGTATTTCTAGGAGATTTGAGGGTATGCTTGCTCGGGAGAGAGAGGAGAGGGAGGCCAAGTAGTCTCGAGATTCTATCACTTATAGTGGTACTCGTGCCCCAGCTGCAGTTCATCATGGTAGGGGCTATGTGAGTCACCCAGTTCATTTAGCACTTCCAGCCGCCAGTGGTATTCAGACCCCTTCTAGGCCCGATGAGCCTTATTATGCACCGCCAATATCTAATGCACCTCCTGCACGGGATGCTTGTAGCGGTCAGTCCAGACGACCTAGCCCGATTCAGTCACAGCATCCACGCCCTCCGAGAGCTTGTTTTGAGTATGGAGACACTCGCCATATGGTGAGGGATTGCCCCAGACTTAGGAGGGGTGCACCTCCACAGACTTCTCAGGCACCCCGTGCTCCACCGGGTCCTCAGGCTATGATTATAGCACTAGCTACCACTCCACCTGCTCAGCCAGCTCGAGGAGGAGGTTGGAGAGGTCGAGGCCGCCCTAGAGGGGGAGGCCAGGCCAGATATTATGCTCTTCCCGCTCGTACAGAGGCATTTGCTTCCGACTCTGTCATTAAAGGTGTTGTTCCGGTCTATCATAGAGATGCATCGATTTTATTTAATCCAGGCTCCACGTATTCCTATGTGTCATCTTATATTGCCCCGTATTAAGGCGTATCTCGTGATTCTTTGAGTTCTCCTATTTATGTGTCTACACCTGTGGAATATTCTATTGTTATTGACCGTGTGTGTCGGTCGTGTTTGGTTGTTCTTAGTTGTTTTGAGACCAGAGCCGACTTATTATTGCTCAGTATAGTAGATGTTGATATTATTTCGGGCATGGACTGGTTGTAGGCCCATTATGTTATTCTTGATTGTCACGCCAAGACTGTGATGCCGGCTATGCCAGTATAACCGCGATGAGAGTGGAGAGGTACCTTAGAGTATAATCCCATCAGAGTTATATCATTTCTTAAAGCCAACGAATGGTTGAGAAGGGGTGTGACACATATCTAGCTTATGTGAGAAGTGTCAATATTGATACCCCTACAATTGAGTCAGTTCCAGTAGTGGGGGATTTTCCAGATGTATTTCCAGCTGATCTTCTGGGCATGCCGCTCGACAGTGATATTGACTTTGGTATTGATTTGTTGCCGGCACTCAGCCCATCTCTATTCCTCCATATCTTATGGCTCATCCTGAGTTGAAGGAGTTGAAGGAGCAGTTACAAGAGTTGCTCGATAAGGTCTTCATTCGGCCCAATGTGTCACCTTGAAGTGCTCCGATCTTGTTTGAGAAGAAAAAGGATGGTTATATGTGTATGTGCATTAATTATTGCCAATTGAACAAAATTATAGTGAAGAATAGGTATACATTGCCTTGCCTCGTGTTGATGACCTATTTGATTAGTTGCAAGGTACCAGAGTATTTTCCAAGATTTCCTTATGTTCAGGCTATCATCAATTGAAGATTCGGGAGCCAGATATCCCGAAGACTGCTTTCAAGACTCGGTATGGTCACTACGAGATCTTGTAATGTCATTTGGGCTTACCAACGCCCCATATACATTAATACACTTGATGCACAGTGTGTTTCGGACCTATCTTGACTCATTCATCATTGGTCTATTGACGATATTCAGGTGTACTCCCGGACTCGGGAGGATCATGAGCAGCACCTGAAGACTGTGCTTCAGACCTTGAGAAAAGAAGTTATATGCAAAAATTTTAAAGTGTGAGTTTTGGCTAGCTCAGTGGCATTCTTGGGTCGTGTGGTGTCGAGTGATGGGATTAAGGTCGATCTGAAGAAGGTTGAAGCAGTGCAGAGTTAGCCCAGACAGTCCTCGGATATGGAGATCTAGAGTTTTCTTGGGTTGGCAGGGTATTACCAGCAATTTGTAGAGGGTTTCTCATCTATTGCAACACCTATGACTAGGCTGACCAAAAGGGTGCTCCGTTCAGGTTGACAGAGGAGTGTGGGGAGAGCTTTTAGAAGCTCAAGACAGCTTTGACTACAACCCCAGTATTGGTATTGCCTACAGGTTCGGGGTCTTCTACTGTATATTGTGATGCGTCGCAGATTGGTCTCGGCGCGGTGTTAATATAGGACGGTAGGGTGATTGTCTGTGTGTCCAGACAGCTGAAGGTGCATGAAAAGAACTATCCTGTCCATGACCTTGAGTTAGCATCTATAGTTCATGCCTTGAAGATTTGGTGGCACTATTTGTACAGTGTCCCTTGTGAGATCTACACCAATCACCAGAGTTTGCAGCATCTGTTCAAACAGAAGGATCTTAACTTGCGTAAGCGAAGGTGGTTGGATCTGCTTAAGGATTATAATATCACCATTTTGTACCATCCTGGGAAGGCCAATGTAGTGGTCGATGCGTTGAGTCGCCAGGCGGAGAGTTTGAGGAGCTTAGCATATCTACCAGCAGCAGAGAGGCCATTGTCGTTGGATGTTTAGGCCTTAGCCAACCAGTTTGTTAGATTGGATATTTATGAGCCGAGTCAAGTGTTGGCTTGTATGGTCTCTCGGTCTTCTCTTTATGATCGTATCAGGGAGCGTCAATATGATGACCCCCATCTGTTTGTCCTTAAGGACACAGTTCAGCACGATGATGCTAAGGAGGTCACTATTGGAAATAATGGTGCATTGAGGAAGCAGGGCAGCCTATGTGTGCCCAACATAGATGGTTTGCGTGAGTCGATTCTCCAGGAGGCTCACAGTTAGCGGTACTCCATTTATCCAGGTGCCGCGAAGATATATCAGGACTTGAGTCATCATTAGTGGTGGAGGATAATGAAGAAGGACATAGTGGAATATGTAGCTCGGTGTCTAAATTGCCAGCATGTAAAGTATGAGCATCAGCGGCCAGGTGGATTGCTTCTGAAGTTAGAGACTCCGGAGTAGAAATGGGAGAGAATCACTATGGATTTCATTGTTAGGCTTCCACGGACTCAGCGGAAGTTTGATGCAGTTTGGGTGATTGTGTATAGGTTAACCAAGTCAGCTTATTTCATTCATGTGATGACTGCTTATTCTTCTGAGAAGTTTGCTCGAGTTTATATCCGCGAGATTGCTAGGCTTCATGGCATACCGGTATCTATCATCTCTGACCGGGGTACGCAGTTTACATCACGATTTTAGAGGGCCGTACAACATGAGTTAGGTACTCGGTCTGAGTTGAGCACAAATTTTCACCCTCATACGGAAAAACAGTGCGAGCGCACAATTCAAATACAGGAGGATATGCTATGTGCATGTGCGATGGAGTTTGGAGTTTGGAGGTTCTCGGGATTAGTTCTTGCCACTTTCGAAGTTTGCCTACAACAACAGTTATCAGTCGAGCATTCAGATGGCACCGTATGAGGCTTCGTATGGTAGGCAGTGTCAGCCTCCAGTGGGTTGGTTCAAGTGGGGTGAGGCTAGGTTAATGGGTACAGACTTGGTTCAGGAGGCTTTGGAGAAGGTTAAGGTGATTCAGGATCGACTTCGCACAGCCCACTCCTGACATAAGAGTTATGCGGATTAGAAGGTTCGCGATGTTGCATTCATGGTTGGAGAGCGGGTCCTGCTCCGGGTGTCACCCATAAAGGGTGTTATGAGGTTCGGAAAGAAGGGAAAGATGAGCCCAAGGTTTATTAGACCATTCAAGTTGTTACGATGTGTTGGGGAGGTTGCTTATAAGCTTTCCTTGCCTCCCATCCTAGCAGGAGTCCATCCGGTATTTCATGTTTCTATGCTCCGGAAGTATCACAATGATCTGTCTCATGTGTTGGATTTTAGCTCAGTCCAGTTGGACAAGGATTTATCTTATATTGAGGAGTCGGTGGCTATTTTGGACAGGCAGGTTCGAAAGCTGAGGTAAAAAAACATTGATTCAGTAAAGGTTCAGTGGAGGGGTCAGCCGGTCGAGGAGGCGACTTTGGAGACCGAGCATGATTTGTGTAACCGTTATCCTCATTTTTTCACCACTTCAGGTATGTCTCTATACTCGTTCGAGGACGAATGATTGTTTTAAGAGGGGGAGGATGTAACGACCCGGTCGGTCATTTTGAGAGTATTAGACCCAATCCCCTATTTACTGCTTCCCCCGTATCTTTTTCTGCTTATGTGACTTGCCAGGAGGTTTTTTTGTGGTTTCGGAGTGATTTGGGACACTTAGTCCCTAAAACGGAAGCTTAAGTTCTAGGATTTTGACCGTAATTGGAACTGTGTTAAGACGACTCTGGAATGGAGTTTTGTCGGTTCCGTTAGCTCTGTTGGGTGGTTTTGGACTTAGGAACGTGTCCGGATTGTGTTTTGGAGGTTTGTAGCTGGAGTAGGCTTGAAATGGCAACAGTTAAATTTTTAGGAGCGTGGATTCCGATTCCGGAAGTTGGAGTAGGTCCGTAATGTCAATTATGACTTGTGTGCAAAATTTTGGGTCAATCGGACATGATTTGATAGGTTTCGGCATTGGCTGTAGAAGTTTGACGTTTCAAAGTTCATTAAGTTTGAATTTGACTGTGATTCATATTTTTGTTGTTATATGATGTGATTTAAGGGTTACTAAGTTCGTATGATGTTTTAGGACTTGTTGGTATGTTTGGTTCAGGTCCCGGGGGCCTTGGATTAATTTCAGGTGATTAACATATCATTTGGAAATGTGTTGGATTGGCTGAAGTTGTTGCACCTGGTGTAATCGCACCTACGCACTTTGAGTCGCAGATGCGGCACCGCAGAAGCAGCTATCGGCCGGAGAAGCGATTATGGGCCTACCCAACTAGGACCACAGAAGTGGTCAGAGTCTCGTAGAAGCAGCCCTTGATCGCATAAGCGATTTTTGAGAACTTAAGTTAAGTCCGCACCTGCGATGGTTTTCCCGCAGAAGCGAGATCCCTGGGCAGAAAAAGGCTAAGTTCGAGGGTTTTATCCCATTTTCATTTTGGGACTTTGAGAGCTCGTGGGCGATTATTTGAAAGATTTTCAGAGGAAGCTATTGGGTAACGATTCTTAATTCATTTATGGTTGTATTCCACTAATCTATAGTTGATTTCATCATTTAATTAAGGATTTGAGTTGAGAAATTTGGGGGAAAAGTTGGAAAGTTCTTCAACCAAAATTTTGAGTTTTGATCGGGATTATGATATCAAATTTGATTAATTTTGGTATGAGTGAACTCGTGGTTGAATGGGTGCTCGTATTTTGTGAATTTTACCCGATTCCGAGACGTGGGCCTAGGTCGATGTTTCGGGGCGATTTTTGAAATTCTTGTTAAAGTCTTGATTTCATTAATTAGATTAGTGTATTATAGTTGTATTTATGGTATGTAATTGTTTTTGGCTAGATTTGGGCCATTCAGAGTCGGATAACCGAGAGAAGGCATTCTTACTGATTGATTAAGTTTGGTTCGAGATAAGTGACTTGTCTAACCTTGTGTACTCCCCTTAGAATTTGGTACTGTTGTGATACTTCTGTGATATGTGAGCATCGTACGCGAGGTGATGAGTGCATACACGGGCTAATTATTATGAAACTCGATTTTCACTGAGTATTATCATGTTACATCTTAATTTTTTTTTTGTTATCTTTTTTTTTTTTTAAGCAATCCACTAGGCAGGGCCTAGGGCTAGTTTTATTAATATTAAAAAGCGAAAA
>MDKI01132492.1:0-26353 GCA_005239505.1 Nicotiana paniculata | reverse complement strand
CTTAATCCTATATTACTTGTCGACCACGTACACTTGCGTGTGCATTGGGATTTTCAACCAACACTCTGTTATGTCAAAAACAATAAACTTTTATTTGGCGATCTTATCTTGTTTTTCCTTTGCAAATTTCCCAAACTGTTAAAATACAAATACCACTAACTTATGCAGAATATATCATCGACATTGGGGGAGCAAACATTGCTTATATACGGCGTACTAGTGGTGCCATTCTTACACTGCAAGAAAGTAGGGGCTTACTTGATGAAATCACTGTGAAAATAAAAAGGAATCACTGTGAAAATAAAAAGGACATCATTAGAGGTTCAGACAGCTCAGCAACTTATCCAGGTATTCTCAATTTCCTCTTCTATGAAGAATACTTTCAAGAAGCATCAAGTTTAGATATAATTAGTTCACATTTTTATGCAACACATTTAAAGCCCTTAAAATTATATGCTATTGAGGAGTTCTATAGTGTTTTTCCGAATTGCAATGTAACTGATGAATGAGTTATCATTATAGGAATTTATGGGCAACCACAAAGAATCCCTTGCAAGCAGTTATGGTCAACTTGATATAGGCGGCTCATATTCATCTTCATATGGCAGACATCAATATGGTGGTGGCGGTGCCTATGGATCATTTGGTGCTGGAGAGTACAGTACCAATTTTAGCACAAAATCCAAAATATATATATCTTTCGATCCAAATCTCCTCAATGATAAAACCACCAGAACTCAGTCCATAACTCAGAATTTGTCATGCAATGCAGCACAGGGGGAAAGCTCCCGGAATACGTCTGTAGTCCTAATTTAAATATGCGATGTGGTACAGGGGAAAGCTATCGGAATCTCGTCCATAGTCCCAATTAAAATATACAATGCAGTACAGGGGGAAAGCTCCCGGAATCTCATCCGTAGTCCCAATTTAAATATGCAATGCAGTACAGGGGAAAAGCTCCCGGAATCTCGTCCGTAGTCCCAATTTAAATATGCAATGCAGTACACTTAAGAAAACAACAAGAGTGCGACAGAAACAACATACATTTCCCCAATCGACACAAAAGAAACAAAGACCGAATGTAAGGTGCGATGAGTAAATCAATAGAGAGACTTAAATAACAAGAATGGCAAAAACTCACTCATAAGAAGTAGCCACCGAAAGGAATGTCAAGCACAAAGAGAAACAACATAACGAGGGGAAAATAAGGCAAATATAGCAACAATTCTTTATATTCAAGTTCACAACCAAAGAAACCAAATCATCCCGGCAAGGGAACCAGCTATAACCAATCTCACTTAGACAATTAGCTTCACCAAATAAACTCAGCTTGAACAAATGCTCAGTAAATAGACAACGTCAAAGAAATATCATCAACATGGGCAATCATCAACTAACCTAAGTAGTACTTAAGGGAAGACCATCTAAATCACAATGTATGACTCACAGGCATACTTGACACCAACGTATAGATATTCCAATTACTGTTAGACAATTATAGGGCGAGATTATACTAGTTTTAGTCAAATAGGCAGTGTATGAAGGAAGATATAGCATAAAGATAGGAAAGGCAAAGTCCGCATTTAAGTCCATTAAGAACAAATAAGAAGCAAAGGAAACGCTAAGCAATTAACTTCTAATTTGAGTAGGAAGAGATGAAACTAGAATTCAAGGATTTAGATATAACAATTTTCAATTCATACACGGGGAACATAAGGACCTAAAATCCTAAAAGGGCAATCTATTTGCAAATAAGTCCGAGTACGCACTCGTCACCTCGCGTACGCGAGCTACAATCAACATAGAAGACTCAATCCTAAGGGGTAGTTCCTCCACACAACGTTAGGCAAGATAGTTACCTCAAAGACGACAACCCGGCAGTCAAAAATAGACTTCTCGAGCGGAAAGGCCTCCGGACGGCTCAAAATCAACTAAAACAACTTCAAAATACACATAAAACGTATAAGGAACGATTCCAAATAATAAAGTTCCAATCTTTACAAAATTATGAAAATTGACCCAAAAGTCGACCCTCGGGCCCGCACCTCGGGACCCGACAAATTTTACAAATTCCGATTACCCATTCTGATACGAGTTCAATCATACAAATTTTATCAAATTCCGATATCGTTTGGTCCCTCAAATCACGATTTTTCATTCATGAAGTTTTCTTTCAAAACCCACATTTTCTTCAACCCAAAACACAATTTAAATGGTAAAAACAAGAATAAAATCATGGAATATATATATATAAATCTAGGTGAAGAACACTTACCACTCGATTAGCTTGAAAATCCCCAAAAATTGCTCCCAAATTTGAAGTCCAAAACTCAAAATATGAAGAAAATGGCTAACCCTCGCTTAAATGGAATCTGCTAGGACTTCCGCACCTGCGGACAACTTAGCCGCATCTGTCCATGGCCTATCGCACCTGCACCCGATTCCACTTCTGTGCCTAAGATCCCGCTCATGCGGCACCGCACGTGCACCCAAATACTCCGCACCTGCGGAGGCTGCCCAGTCCTCCTCCTTTCGCACTTGCGCACCCTTTTCTGCACCTGCGGTTCCCTATCCGCAAGTGCGGTTGCACCAGAACAGCAGCACCAGTTGCATTTCAAAACTTCAAAACTTCGAGTTAACCATCCTAAACCACCCTGAACCCCTAGGGATCTCAACCAATTACACCAACAGGTCACATACCAATACATGAACTTAGTCGAACCTCTGGAACACCCAAAACAACATCAACACACCGAATCAAATCCCGGATTCAAGCCTAAGAATTTCTAAACTTCTAAGATTCGCCAACGATGCTGAAACCAACCAAACCACTTCCGAATGACCTGAAATTTTGCAGACAAGCCCCAAATGACACAGCGAACCTATAGCCACTCTCAGAATTCCATTCCGAGCCCGATATCAAAATTTCACCTATCAGCCGAAATCGCCGAACTTCTAACTTTCGCCAAATTACCTCAAATCACTCTACGGACCTCCGAATTCAATTCCGGACACGCGCCTATGTCCAAAATCATCATACGAAGCTGTTGACATTTACCAAAACTCATCCCGAGGCTGTTTAAACAAAAGTCAAACCTCCGGCTAACTTTCTTCACTTAAGCTTCAAAATTTGAAAGTTCTCTCCCAATTCGACCCCGGATTAACAGATAACTGAATCTAACCATGCAAACAGGTCAGTATACACAATGTGAGGCTGCTTATAACCTTACACTACTGAACGGAGCTTATATTCTCTAAATGACCGGTCGGGTCATTACATCTATAAAGATCAGATATTTCTCATCAAATTATGCCAAGGGAATGATTTCCAATTGAAAAATACCAATTTTAGAACAAAACCCAAAATTATCCAAAAACCGACCCCCCAGGCCCGCATCTCTGAAATCGACAAATACCAAATGTTCTTCATCATTTCACGAGTTCGTACATATAAAGAACGCTAAAATCGGAGTTCGCTTGACCCCTCAAATCATCCCTAGAAGGTCTTATAATCTCAAGCCCTAACTCCACCTTTTTCTACTGAATTTCATGAATTAAACACTGATATTTTGTTCGTTAATCACCTATAATCAATTTTTAGGGTACAAATTCCTTACCTTAATGAAGAACAATGATTTCCTCTCTTCAAAATTGCCTCAAAGCTCTTTTCTCGTTCAAAAATGATGTAAAAGGGTTTAATGGTCGCGGAGGGTTTAATTATATACTGCTCAGTTCCTTATTCATCACGATCGCGGGACCCACATTGCGATCACGATTTAAAAAATCCCCAGCTGCCCAAATATACTCTCCACGATCGCAACAAAGTCCACACAATCGTGGTTCCTTATTACCTGAACGTACGCGATCACAAACCATCGACCTCATTCGTGAAGAACAACGCGTGACCTCAGACTCAGGCCTGCCAACCCTACGCGATCGCAACCTGACATCACATGATCGCAAATGAACAACCCCCAAAGCTACGCGATCGCAGCCTGATCTCCGCGATCGCACTGGAAGTTCCTCCTGGCCTCCTTAACCTTACGCAATCGCGGGCCCTAACCTCCAGATCGTGATGCACAAAATGCTGTTGTGCTAACACCAGAAAAACAACAAACTTTGCTAAGGCCAAAGTGCCCGTTAAGCACCCGAAATCAATCCCGAGCCCCTCGGAATCCTAACCAAATTTACCAACACATCATAAATGATCATTCAAACTTAGTTTCACTCTCGGAACACCAAAAATAACATCAAAACACCAAAATCACATCAAATTCAAGCCTATGAACTTTGAAATTTCTAAAATCCACCAACGATGCCGAAACTATCCAAAACAACTCCAATTGACCTAAAAGTTTGCAGACATATCCAAAATGACATTACAAACCTGTTCCAACTGTCAGAATTCCATTCTGACCCCGATAGCCTATTTTTCACCGCCGACCGGAAATGACCAAAAACTAGCTTTCGCCAATTCAAGCCTAATTCTACACCGGGCATCAGAAAATTATTCCGGACAAACTCCTAAGTCCTAAATCACCTAACGAAGCTATCAGAGCCATAAAATCCGCATTCCGAAGTCGTTTACCAATAAGTCAACTCTCAATTGACTTTTTCAACTATAAGGCTATTTCTGGAGACTTAGTGTCTCAATTCCTACTACAACCACTCTGAACCCGAGCTAACCAACTCTAACACATCATGAATAGTTTAACCAAGCTATGACAAGGCAATAACATTAAATATAATACAGATTCTACGTAACGACCGACCGGATCGTTAAAGATGTCTTGATGTTTACGTTACTGTACCGCCTTTTCAAGACCTCCTTTCAATTTATTATAATATGATCTTTTTTTCCTACTTCTGAATTGTCGACTTTATTGGAGAAAGAATTGTAGCATCATTTTTTCTTTTCGGTGATGTTTCAGTATTTCTTGTTAAAAATAAGCAAGCTCAAGTTAACTCATCATCTTGAGTTTGCGGGGAGATAGTCAAAATAAACATTAAAAGTATTGTGTAGAATATTATCCATGGTTATGTTACTCTAGAATAATTGAAAATATTATTTAGAGTAATCTTGATTTGGGACTTGGGGAAGGAGCTACTTTGAGCTGTACAAGTAAATATAACTGTCTAGTTGTATAGTTTCTCTCTTCACCTACTGATCATGATCTTGTCAATGCGCCAACCTCCAGTGCCTCGGTGAATTGCCCATATTAATTGTTGGTCATAGAAAAGAACTTCTGTACTTCAGTTTTATGCTATGCTTTCTATCAATTACTTTTAAGTTTTCTTAACATATATGCTTCTTGAAGGACATATTTCGGGACAAAGTGTTTCTTATGGAAGTACAAGAGCGGATTATGTCGCCAAAAAGCAATATGAAACGACATAAGTCACTGTCTATGACTTGTATAACTTGACACGTCATATTGTAGTTAACATACTGTTACCCACTGCAAGATTTCTCCTCGGTACTTGAAGCAATTTCTTCTTTGCATTTTTGAGTAAAATCAGATCTCTTCTGCGGTTTCCTAATCCTTGCAGTTTAAGCCATTCTAATTGCAATGGACTTTTAGACAGAGACTATAAGGATAATCATAAAGTAAGAAAGAAACAGAATGTCCTGTCTTTTAATTGAGATATTTGTAGGATAATATCTACTTGTTATCTCTTAGAAAATTTTTTGATTTCATGTTCTTTAAATCACTAAGATAAATTGTGACATTGTTAAATTAGAATCTAATTTTGGTGAGAAATACAGTTGTTGTGATTTTTATGGTTTTATTCAGAAGGGTGAAGTGTACCAGTGAATTAGATATGTCGGTAGAAATTCTGGTTGGTGATAAGAATTGGAGAAACATTTGCTAACTGTAAACTTTAGTAATTTTAGCTACAATATGCCACTTTGCTACACTTCCCAAGAACCACCGCTAGCTGAGTTTATGAAGTAGTATGTTTGTTATCTCAACTGGGATTATACGATTAGTTGCTTATGTCTTCTACTATAAGAAGCCTAGATCTTGAAAATCATAATTAACTTTACATGCTTATGCTAAATTTGTCTCCCTGTGACCCATGGACTGGCGCTTGCATTAAGGTGGGCCGCTTACATCACACCCCCTGTGATGCGAACCTTCCTTGTACTCTATGTGAATGGGGAATGCTTGGTGTACATGTCTTCCCTTTTTATTCTTATGCTAAAGTTGCTAATATTGTGTTTTTTCCGATGTGTGAAAAGTTACTTTGTTATGTCAAAAACAATAAAATTTTATTTGGCGATCTTATCTTGTTTTTCCTTCGCAAATTTCCCAAACTGTTCAAATGCAAATACCACTAACTTATGCAGAAGATATTATTGGCATTGGGGGAGCAAACATTGATTATATACGGCGTACTAGTGGTGCCATTCTTACAGTGCAAGAAAGTAGGGGCTTACCATATAAAATCACTGTGGAAATAAAAGGGACATCATCAGAGGTTCAGACAGATTGGCAACTTATCCAGGTATTCTCAATTTCCTCTTTCTATGAAGAATAATTTAAAGAAGCATTAAGTTTAGATATAATTAGTTCACATCTTTATGCAACACAGTTAAAGCCCTTAAAATTATATGTGATTGAGGAGTTTCTATAGTGCTTTTCCGAATTGCAATGTAACTGATGAATGAATCATCATTATAGGAATTTATGGGCGGCCACAAAGAATCCCTTGCAAGCAGTTATGGCCAACTAGATACTGGAGGCTCCTATTCATCTTCATATGGCGGACATCAATATGGTGGTGGCGGCGCCTATGGATCATTTGGTGCTGGAGAGTACAGTAGCTACACGTCATGAACAGATTAGCCCCGAGTCGTAGAACTCGTAGTTACCTATCCTGTTGTTCTTGTGCATTTGGTTCCAGAGAAAACACTGAAGCAACCGCAGGCCGGTCATGCTATGTTAATCTGATACCTCTTACTTCAATGTATTGATAGCTTTTCAGTAGCTCATCATATCTTGTAGTTCTTACATGTGTATCTGTACAATAACATTGAATTTTGCAAGTGTAATGGTTAAGATGTGGTTCTCAAAGTATTCTCTCTATTTTTTTTGTGTCAACCTTTATTTTCTAAATTTTGCAACTTGCCACTTCATATATAAATGATCAGTTGCAATTGTCTGGCTGGAGGGGTGTTGGGTTTTCAGATAAATGAACCTTGACCAATTTTGTCACGAACCGAAATCCCACCGTAGAGATCGTGATGGCATCTAACGTTGAACATGCTAGACAAGCCAACATTTCCAGTCATTCCAGTCCATTCCTTTATTACTTAGCAGTTAACAGTGATATTCAAGAACAATTAGAATCAAAGTGCGGAAGAAATGGAAACTAACAGTTTGATTGAACAGTATTACACAAATCGTCTATAATAGTTTCCCAAAATCTGGTGTTACAACTTTCACGGACTGTCTAAGATTTACTACAAATATAAGTCTGAATAAACAAGGAGCTACTATCTTGGAAATACATGAAAAGACAGGAAAACGAGATAAAGGAGGTGACGCCAAGGCCCGCGAACGTTTGCGGGACTACCTCAGTGTCGCCTGTGGATCAATGCCCACTAGGTCCGGCTCCGTAATCTGCACAACATAAAGAAGTGCAGGTGTAGCATCAGTACAATCGACCCCGTGTACTGAGTAAGTGCCGAGCCTAACCTCGGTGAAGTAGTGACGAGGCTAGACACGACAACAACAAAATACATGTGCAATTCAATAGTATATAACAGATAAGTGACCGGAAATAAGCAATTAAGTACAACAGAACAGGGAAACACATACTGGGGAGCAAGGGGAAAACAATATTGAATAACTGAACAAGGCAACAGTATAAACAAATAAATGTCAACAGGGAGTAACAACACAAAGTAAATATGTACACGGCATCACCCTTCGTTCTTTACTCTCATCCTCACCAAAACAAGTGCACGACATCACCCTTCGTCCTTTTACTCTCATCCTCACAATGCAATGAATAAATAAAGGGGCACGGCATGATCCTTCGTGCTTTTAAAATGTAAAATCATGGCACGGCATCACCCTTCGTGCTTTTACTCTCATCCTCACAATGTAATGAATACACGGCATCACCCTTCGTGCTTTACACTCTTCCTCATCCAAACAATATCAAAACAACAGTTTGGCAAGGAAATCAACAATATGAAGCATAAATCACAACCCCGACAAGGGAACAACAACAGAAATAATACCGTCGTGGCAAGGGACTCAGCTATAACCAATCTCGCTCAAGTATATAACTTAATAAAAATAATCCTCAACTGAAACAATTTATCAACATGTTCTCAACCAAGTATTTTCAACAATTGAATAACTTCCAAAATGAAGTCTACTTCATAACACGGTGAATATCGAAGAAAAACAGATATAACATCAAAACCGACTCACGGGCATGCTTGACAACAATATATAGGTACTCGTCACCTCACCTATACATTGAACATGGAATAAAAAAGTAGCACATATGACTCAACACTTATTCCCTCAAGCTAAGGTTAGGCCAAACACTTACCTCGACTCCAAGAATCCAAATCAAGCCTCTAGCACCGCTTTTCCTTTGGAACCCGACTCCAAATCAATCGTATCTAGACATAATTGACTCAATAACATCAATAATTGCTTAAAAATTCAATTCCAAAGCTTAATTATATAATTCCCAACATTCTTCCCAAAATTACAAAAATCGACCCCGAGCCGGCTTGGTCAATACACGAGGTTCAGACCAAAACCCGATCTCCCATTCCCCCACAAGCCCGAATATATATTTTGTTTCGAAATCCGACCCCAAAATGAGGTCAAATTCCCAAATAATCAAAAAGCCCTAACTCTACCCAAATCCCTAATTTTCTACCTTAAATTCCATGTTTTTAGGCCTATAATATAATAGATGTTGATGAAAATGGAAGAAAACGAGGTTACGATTACATAATCAAGAGGTTACGGTGAAGGTGTTCTTCAAAATTCATCCAAGGAGGTGTGGAGAAGAAGAAGGTTGTGAAAAATGTCAAAATCCCGAAATGAGCATTCTGCTTTTGAACTAAAAATATAACTGGGCATTTTGGTCTATGCGATCGCGAAGAAGGGTTTGCGATCGCATATAGGGATGGTTTTTAAGCTCCATGATCGCGAAGAAGCAAGTGCGATTGCACAACTCTACAGACCCACCCTACGCGATCGCAGACAACTAGATGCAGTCACATTGAACATCTAGCAACCCCCCCCTCCAGCTCTCCTACACTATGCGATCGTGGATGATCTTATGCGATCGCATAGTGTTAGACACCAGACACCAGAAACAACCTCCCAACACCAGATGTTTCCTAGTTTTCACTCCGACACCTACCTAAATCTCACCGGAGCCCTCGGGGCTCAAAACCAAATATGCACACAACTTCATAAACATCCTACGGACTTATTCGAGTAATTAAACCACCAAGATAACATAAAAAATAACGAATTAAACCGCAAAATCAATGAAATTTCTTAAAACTTCTTTAAACTTCAAATTTTCCATTTTTGATCCGAATCACGTCAAACGGAGTCTGTTTCTTACCAAATTTCACAGATAACACATATAAAACATATTGAACCTGTTTCGGGCTCCGGAACCATAAGACGGGCCCAATATCACATGTTTCACATCAAATTTCATTTTCAAAAACCTTTATATTTTTCAGAAAATAATTTTCTTTAAAAAATTTATTTTTCGGACTTGGGACCTCGGAATATGATTGCCCAAGCCCCATATTTTTCTACGAACCCTTCGGGACCGTCAAATCATGGGTCCGGGTCCGTTTACCAAAAATATTGACCGGAGTCAACTTTAGTCAAATTTTCAACACAAAATTATTATTTTATCAGTTTTTCACATAACGGCTTCCTGGCTACACGCCCGGAACACAGAGTTAGCTAAGGATACGCAGGATGACCTTTTGGGTCATCACAAATTTTGTTCTTTAGAATGTTTGTTTTTGCTTTGTTATCTGTAAAGTTGAGAGCATTCTTTGCCATTTCAAAATGGGTGTTATGTTAATCTTGTGCATCGAACTATACTTAGAAGAGTGGATTCCTTGTGCATATGTTTATACTTCAAAAATCAGATGCTATGCTCTTTTTCTGTTTTTATTTTTCTGTGTTTAGTATTCGAAACTTACTAACTTGACCGAAACAAGTGTGAAAGTCTTTATAGTTCAGTATCTACTGGACAAGTTCAAGATCGACATAGAGATGGAGAGAAATTTTTTCAGGACATACCGTTTGCCTTTGTTTTCCTCTTTCGGTGTTTAAAAATTACTTCTTGAATTGAATGGTTTATTGCTCAAGTAACTTGTCTTATGGAGAAGATCACCACACTGAATGATTTAGCTAGCGTTTGACCATAAATGCCAAAATGATGAAATTTATTTGAAGATGAAAATGTGTTTGGACATCCTTTTTTAAAACATATTTTCCAAATTTATTTTGGAAAAACATATAACATGACTTATACCCACAAGTTCTAAAAATTATCACAAATACCAAACAATAAGATTCATTATATTATTGCAAACTATAATCCTGAACATAAATAAATTTGATACAAAATTATCATTTTTATAACGAACTACATGATACGCCATCAAATGACCGAGAAAACGAAGTAACATTGTTACAAAATAATAAATGGTGGGCTCTTTTATAAAATACAAAAGTTTGGAGCAATTTTTAAAAAGTAATAGTGATATTGAGCTAGTTTTGGGATTTAGGATTTGGGACTTGAGATTTTGCTAAAAAGTAAGCAAAATCTATTGCCAAATATAGGTTTGTCAAATAAAACTCAAATTATTTAGGCAAAATCTATAGTCAAATGGATTATTTGATTAAGAAGGAATGAATAATTATTAGAAGGGGTGTCATGTGTTAGCAATCCTCTCCTTATGCTTCTAGGCTAAAATCTTGTGTTCTACTTTGCTGGTTATGTGTATCTTTATCTTTTTGTACAACGAATATGAAAATGTTTGTGATCTTTTTTTTTCCAAAAGAAACTTGTACACTTGTAGTACTAATCAATGATTATACCTGTTTGCCTAAAAAGGTTTTCCCATCTAGACTAATCTTTTGATTTATTTTTTTGAAGTTTTCAACAAATTCACTTTTTAAGTAAAAAATTATTTTCCTCATAAAATTAAACTCTTTAATGCATGTTCATATACAATTTTGAATCCAAAATTTTTTTTTTCACTTAACTTGAAATTTTTTCCAATAATTATATATTTTTAATGTCCAAAACACCTACTTAATTCTTTATGTTACATACTCGTACTCACAAATAAAAAATTTGTTACAAATAAATATTTAATATTTAAGTGTTGGGAGTAACATAATAGAATGACGGTCTCATTAGAGTTTCCACTGACCTCGAAAATATTTAATACTGCCATTCTTTCATACTTTTGTAAACCCTCCTAAAACTTCCAATTCAAACAATTCCTAGATTTATCAACCCATTCCTGGCAAACTCTGATATTTATTTATCTTCGTCATCCTTTCAATTCAATGGCAAGTGGTACTATTATTCAGCATCCATTTTGATTCTTGTTCCTCACTTCACTTATTACAGCATCTTGGTTCTTGGATTTTCTCTACTTCTCAAAATAAATTAGGGGTTTCAGCTTCAAGTTCTTTCTCGGAAAAACAAAAGTTCTCTTTTCCACAAATTACAATAAAGAATAGAATAATAGTTTGAGATGTAAATGGGTATAGAGAAAATTAATAATTTATGTTTGCTTAATTTTTCTGGGTTTTGGGTGGTTTGTAGTTTTGAGCTAACAGTTGTTGTATAGCATATGTAGTGCTCAACTTTCATACCCATATTTATATTTCTTGAAAAAGATCATTTTTTTCATACCATATGCATAAAAAAAATCAATTTTTTTTTATACCCATATGCATATTTCTTGAAAAAGATTATTTTTTTAAAATCCTAAATGAGCCAAAGAACCTTTGTTTTGAAATCTTTGTCCATATTTAAAGCACAAGGTCAATATTTAAACAGTTTTTCATCCATTGCTTACAAGTCTTTTGACCTCAAGACTTGCATTGTATTACTTCAATCATGTGCCAATTGGCAAGAACCTCACAGGAGGAAACAAGTCCATTGCCACATGCTTAGATTTGGCCATTTAAATTCATCTCCACTGCCTACTACTAGCCTTATTAACATGTACTCGAAATGCAACTCGTTATTGTATGCATTATCTTGTTCTATGCTTCCCCACTTGGTCAAAATGTGTTTGCTTATAATGCTATTATAGCAGGGTGAATTGCCAGTGACTTGAATAAAAGAGCTTTTGAATTCTATTTCCAAATGAGGATAGTAGATGTCGTGCCTGATAAGTTCACTTTCCCTTGTGTTCTTAAGGCTTGTTGTAATGTAGTAGATGTGAAAAGATTCATGGGTTAGTTTTTAAACTTGGGTTAGAAGTTGATTTGTTCATTGGCAGTGCTTTGTTGCATAGTTATTTGATGTATGGGATGGTAGATTTTGCGTTAGATGTGTTTGAGGAGTTTCCGGAGAGGGAAGATGTTGTTCTTTGGAACGCCATAATCAATGGCTATGCTCAAACAAGTGAGTATGGTAGTGCTTTGATGGTTTTTAGGTGGATGATTGAGAATGGGGTTATTCCCAACATGTTTACTGTAACGGGTGTACTTTCTGATCTAGCAAATTATGGGGAAGTTTATAATAGGAAGGTGATTCACGGGTCAGCTGGATTCACAATATCATCCTTCTGGACTTTCATTATATGGGCAAGATCTTGGACTATTTGGAAATCGTACTTCAGGCCTTGGTCGTGCTGGAAATCCTGTTATTACTCAGGTTTGTCATTTGTTACTTTAGCATGGAACCTTACATTATGGAGACATTCTCGCGCCCCCTTTTTTCCTCGCACGGGTCAGGTGCGGAGAGATCGGGTTTATGACATTCTGGACAACTCCTTAAAGGAAGAGGTTTAAGGAAGAGTCGCCACCTAAGGTTTTTGTGGTGCGTTAGGGCACCTAGAGTAGATAACTCATGAACTAGTTTGCATTACCAGAGATTGAGTAAGGGCTTGAAGTTATCCTAAGAGGAAGGTGTTAGTCACCCCTAAAGATCCACAACTGTGGTCCCAGCCAAGAAGTTTTGTGAATTTGGACGGTAAACAAATAGCAAGTAAGGTTCATATAAGAGGGGATTTCAAATAAATATAAAAATCTTTAAAGGGTTTTTGGGAAAACATCAGAGTAAAAACATTTGAAAAGAATTATCCTAGGTTTAAAGTAATACGGATCACATCAATGCAATAGCCGGTAATCACTCCTCGAAGAGGGGCTACACGTGGTATTAGCGCACCGGTCATCATATCCGTATTCTACCCTTCCCGCCCCGTAGAGGTTATTTAGAGAAGCGGGTGCTGGTCACGAAGGCTTATTGCGTGCTATTACCTGCCCTGTTCTATAAGTACCGGAGGGTGTTTAGGACTACTAAATCCTACAAGGTGAGTACTAGGTTGAACCCCTAGGTTTAAAGGATAAAATTCTAAGCGACATATAAATCAATTAGGACTACAAATATGGGAACACATAAGGGCAGATAAGCGGCTCACAGATCCCTCCACAAGTAAACACATAAATAGCACGTCTCAAACACATCCAAGGTCTCAAAGGCGGGATTTAAAACAGGAGTTTTAAGTTAGAAAACAGTAGGTTTCAGAATTATAGCAAAGGACTGATAAAGCAGGGAATTTAAAAGGACGGAATAGTTTTGAGAAGAGGAATTGATTGGAAATCCAGTAATTTAAAGACAGTAGCAGGATTTAACAGTGATGAAGTTTTCAGTAAGAAAATGGATGAATAACTTTTTAGAAAACCAGTAATCAGAAGTAAAGCGAGATTTAAAATAAAGTAGAGTAATTTCAAACAGGAGTGACTTACTTTGAAATCCAATAATTTAAAAATAAAGCAAGAACCAGTAGTTTAAAGGAGTTTTAGTAAAAGGAGAATGAGTGCACAATTTCAAGAACCAGTAATTAAAATATAGAGCAAGGGTTTAGGAAAAAACAGAATGATTTGCATGAACTTCAGAAAAGGAGAAACGTTTTAAAAATCCATCAGTTGCGGGAGTAAAAGTAGTGACAAACAGCAAGGTTCTAGGTTTTTAGAAGAGACTGATTAATTTTAAAGACCACTTTTAATACAGGCAAGACATAAAACAGTTGATTTTAGTTTTAATAAGTACTAGGCCTAAGGTTTTCCTAGGTGTCCGTATATATGTTGATTATGCACACATTGATTATGGGTCCTGAAGAATGATTTCTAAATGCAAATCCAGAAGCAGTATCATTGCGACATATTTTATTATAGTTATTAGTTGTGAACATGATTTCTAAAGTAAATAGAAGTGTAGTTGAGATGCTGAAGTAAACAACCTAAACATGGTTTCTAATGCATGGTATGCATGTCCTAAGCATGATACTATTGCACACATAGGTAAATTAAATCCTATGATCATGATTTCTACCCATAACTATATTAAACATGCATAGTCCCCTCCCATATTCACTATCCAGCCCCAAGCATTCGTTTACAGATTATTACAGGTCAATAATAAATTACATTACTGAAAGGAAAATAAGAAGCTACTTTTATAGATAGCCTTCAATCAGGCCTATATCTTCCAACCTTAAACCTTTCGAGTTTCACAGCCTTACATGGTATGGGTGCGGCAAAGCTCCCTAGGGCCGCCGTAGGGTCCCTGGACAATACCAGTGTCACGCCCCGAAATCCCACCATCGGGCTGTGATGGCGTCTAACGTTGAACCCACTAGACAAGCCAACGTGTACAGTTAAACTAGCATGATAACATCGAATTAACAAAAAAAAAAAGCTAAAAACAGTTCACATTTTAACAGCGGAAATAGATATAGTTCAAAACTAAGTACAGACAACATAATACACCGACGCATTAATTTCCCAAAACCTGGAGTCACAAACTCACGAACTGTCTATAAGAGTGCTAAATATAAAGTCTGAAATGAAATACATGACTGTCTATGAAACTAGAGTAAAACAAGACAGAAACAAAGACATAGGGATGGGAAAGACGCCAAGGCCCACGAATGCCAGCAGGTATACCTTGAAGCCTCTAGGATAAGCTGAAAGACACTCTCACTAATGATGTCCACCGGGTCCGGCTGCGTAATCTGCACAACATAAAGAAGTGTAGGTGTAGCATCAGTACAACCGAACCCATGTACTGGTAAGTTCCTAGCCTAACCTCGGCGAAGTAGTGACGAGGCTAGGACCAGATTACCAAGTAAACCTGTGCAGTTCGAATATATATATATATATATATATATACAACGGAAAAAGAAATACAGGAAGTAATCAATCAATAAAGGAAGGGGTACATGTTGTGGGGAGATAACAGTTCACATAAGAAATCACAAATAAAGAAAGGAACAACAAGGCCAGAATATCAATAAGGATCAGAAATCACAAACTTGCACGGCATCACCCTTCGTGCTTTTACTCTCGTCCTCACCAAACCAATCATATCAATATTCATGTGCACGACATCACCCTTCGTTCTATCACTCTCTTTCCTCACAGTATAATCAATGAATATCTGTACGGAATGGTACATCGTACGGCACGACATCACCCTTCGTTCTATCACTCTCTTTCCTCACAGTATAATCAATGAATATCTGTACGGAATGGTACATCGTACGGCACGACATCACCCTTCGTGCTTTACACTCATTCCTCACAATATCAACAATGCACGGCATCACCCTTCGTGCTTTAATACTCTTCCTCACAATATCAAACAGTGGACGACATCACCCTTCGTGCTTTAACACTCTTCCTCACCCAAACAACAATCACAACAAAGGGCAAGGGAGTAAACAGAATAGAAATGGAAATCCCGGCAAAGGAACATCAATTAAACAATTAAATCCCGGCAAGGGAACAATAAAATTAATCTCAACATCCCATCAAGGGTATATTTTAATAACTCTTTCTCTTTCTTTCACTTTCATTTCATAATTTACTCTATCACTTGAGCCAATGCTCCAAAGGATTCAATTATCTCATATATCTTCACCATTCGTATTTCAACTCAAGCCAATGCTCCTCGAAGTTTAAAGATCACAATTCCCTTCACATGCTCTTTACAACATATAGAAATCATCAATTAAGCATGGAATTACAACAATATCAGGATATTCGCAATATAAAGACTCACGGTCATGCTAGACACCAATGTATAGATACTCGTCACCATGCCTATACATCGTACTTGACAATTTGTAAGTAGCAAATAAGACTCAACTCCTATTCCCTCAAGCTAAGGTTAGACCAACACTTACCTCGGGTCCAAAATATAGCAATCAACCTTCTAACCCCGCCTTTCCTTTAGAATTCAAATCCAAAATGGTATTATCTAGACATAATTAAATCAAGTACATCAATAAGGATTCAATAATTCAATTACATAGCCTAATTACCCATTTCCATGCATTCTTCCAAAATAACAAAATTTGACCCCGGGCCCGCGTGGTCCAAACACGAGGCTCGGACCAAAACCCGATCACCCATACCTCCACGAGTTCAAATATATGATTTACTTTGAAATCCGACCCCAAATTGAGGTTGAATTCCCCAAAGTCCCAAAATCCCTAACTCTACCCAAATCCCCTAATATCTACTCTAAATTACATGTTTTAGGCTTAGGAATTCATTAGATGTTGATGAAAAATGAAGGGAACGAGTTAAAATTACTAACCCAAGAAGTTTTGGTGAAGGAAGGCTTCAATGGACGCCTAAGGGCCTTGGAGAAGAAGAAGTTCATGAAGATTTATGAAAATCCCGTACTACACTGTTCTGGAAATTGAAATATATAACTGGGCAAAATTTCCCTTCGCGTTCACGGAAGGGAGGTCGTGTTCGCGAAGGGTAGACTTGACAGAACATCGCGTTCGCGGAAGGGTGAATGCGAACGCGAACGCGAACGCGAAGAGTAAAAAGGCTGGGGTCCAGAAATTGACCTACGCGAATGCGTGGGACATCGCGCTAACGCGATGAAAAAGACCTGCAAAGCTACGGGATCGCGGCCAAATGTATGCGAACGCGAAGAGGAAAAGAGTGCTCATCCCTCATGGTCAAATAACCCTACGCGATCCCGAGGGTATGAATGCAAACGCGATGAAGGAAAATCTTAAAGCTTCGCGAACGCGGGAAAGGCGTCGCGAACGCGAAGAACAAATGGGACCTGCAACAGCTGAAGCAAAAACCTGCAATTTTTCCTAAGTTCAAAATCACTCCGAGACACCTCCGAAACACTCCCGAGCGCTCGGGGCTCCTAACCAATCACATGCACTACATCCTACGAACTTAACCGTGCGATAAAATCGGAAAAATAACATCAAAAACAACGAATCAAACCTCAAAATCACTAGTTTTTCCTCAAACTTCATTAACTTTCAAATTTTGAACTTTAATTCCGAAACACGTCAAACGACGTCCAATTTCAACCAAACTTCACAGAAATATCTTAAACCACATATAAGACCTGTACGGCGCTGGAACAAAAATACGGGCCCGATACCAACACGTTCTAACCAATTTTCATTTCAATTTTCTTTAAAAATTTCAGAAAAACATTTTTACTCAAAAATTCATTTCTCGGGCTTGAGACCTCGCAATTCGATTCCGGGCATACGCCCAAGTCCCATATTTTCCTACGGACCCTCCGGGACCGTCAAATCACGGGTCCGGGTCCGTTTACCCAAAATGTTGACCGGACTCAAGTTTACTCATTTTAATATCAAATGTTTTAGCATTTTTCACAGAATTCATATTTAAGTTGTCCGGCTATGCGCCCGGACTGTGTACGCAAATTGAGGCAACTAAAGATGAGGTTTTCAAGGCCTCAGAAGCACAGAATGGGTAAGAAAATAGGTGATGACCCCTTTGGGTCGTCACAACCAGCACCCAAACATAATTGCCAAAATTGAACAAGTGCAATGTGAAATTACCAGCCTCAGTGCGTCAAAGTTCAGAGGGAACTCATGGGTTCCCTAAGCAATGCTTACACTGAGGGGGTAGATCCTAAGTTTCTAGGAGTAGTGTGAAGTGCCAAGAGGTGAGTTTGAAAAGAAAAGGAGTTTTGAAAGAGAGTTCATAAACCAGAGAGTTTGTTTGATAGAAAACAGTTTTTTGAAAAGAGATGAGTAAGTAACAATCTCACACAGCATCAAAGATGCACAACCAAAACACACAGCATTACAACAGATTCAGACATTACAAGCAGTGGTAATGGGGGATGGGAACAGGTAGAACATTTAATGGTAAACAATCCAGTGAAAGATCTAGGAATGGTTTGGACATGATCAGAGATTGCTTACTCTGAAATAGCCATAAACCAACCATAAAAGAGTCACATAGAGAGGGTCAAGGAATTGGGGTACAACACAATCATGAAAACAGCTAATAGATATGCCCAAAAACACACATGAGAAGGGAGATAATAACACGCTAAGTGTATTCTAATTACAGGTTTCGCATAAGAACCATAAGTAAAAGCAGACTAAGAATAATAAGAACTGAAACAAGTAGAGAATCATGTTGTTGATGAAGCTTTAAATTTAAAATAAGACATACCAGTGAAGAGGAAAGCAAGCAGAATGAGAGAGTAAGACAAGAGCACAATGGTTTGCCTTGGCTTATAGCCAGCTAACAGTAACAAAGAGCAAGGAAGAGTAGTAGAGCAGAGAACTTTTTGTAAGAAAGAGAGAGTTCTAACACAAGTCAGTGTCATGTGTTTGTGAAAATCTAGAACTTTTATAGTTGAAAAAACGAGTAGCAAAATATGGTAAGAATCACAAAGGCATGGTAATAAAAGAAGTCAAAATCAATCAGTGTAAGAAAATTACATGGTTCCCTTAAATTATGGGATTCAAACTTAGAAATGGTAAAGACATATAGCCACATAAGGTATATAAAAATCAGTACAAATTTAAATAAGGAAAGGATCCAGGCCTATTAAGTGACAGGGGACCCAAAATTAATTAACCAAAGAATCAATACAGTCATTTC
Source organism: Nicotiana paniculata (assembly GCA_005239505.1). Classification (NCBI taxonomy): domain Eukaryota; kingdom Viridiplantae; phylum Streptophyta; class Magnoliopsida; order Solanales; family Solanaceae; genus Nicotiana; species Nicotiana paniculata. The sequence continues at coordinate 7,169 of MDKI01132492.1, read as the reverse complement.
TCTTAAATCAAGGGACTCAAATTCAAATGGTAACACATATAGGAAAGGTAAAAGATCAGTCAAGACTCAATTAAGGAAAGAATTAGGTCCACTAAGAAATAGGGTAAACAATTAAGACTAAGTTCAGAGACTCCAATTAAGGAGTGATTTATTGAAGCCAATCAATCTAAACAAACGCGTAGCATTCATCAAATAGGGAAATCAGCATCAGTTAGAAGAGGATTTGTCACGACCCATTTCTGGAGTCGTGATGGCGCCTGTCGTGGAACCAGGCAAGCCACCCATTTTATCTAACTAAATACAGTTTCCAATATAATACCCTTTTTAACAAGTCTGAAATCAATAATAATAATAATAATAATACTAAATCCAATATTTTCGGGAAACCAGATTATGAAATTCAAAAGACCAAATCCTACCAAACCCGGACCCAGTGTCACACAGTCATGAGTTGATAATACTTAATACAACCAAAGGAAATGACTAACATAGTCTAAAAATAAATACGACATGTAGAAAGAAAAGAGAAGACGAGATCACGGTCGCCAGCTGCTACCTCGTCAACTCTGATGAAACTAATGCGCTCCCTAGCCCGAGATAAACTCCTCTGTACCTGGATCTGCACACAAGGTGCAGAGGGTAACGTGAGTACACCAACTCAGTAGTAACGAAAGCAAAATACGGGCTGAGAGGTAGTGATAGACTAAACCTCCGATAATTCAAACAATAGTATATCAATTGGACATGACAGTAATATATCAGGAAATAGATACGATGTATCAAGATATGTCTGTAACCCTGTATACTAGCATGAATGCATATGGAATCATGAATGATGTGTACTCATTAATCGAGCTCTCATAAGGTGGTCCACTCAGTACTAGAATACGGCCTTCAGGCCCAGGGAAGTCCATCCCGAATATTACATAAACACAAGTGACACAGTCACTAAGTACTGAGGAAAAAGGCTGATCCAGCCCCCACAGAGAAATCCATCTCTGGAATAACACCCACGGAGAAATCCATCTCCGGAATATCTATGCGCTCACTGGGGGTGTATAGACTCCGGAGGGGCTCCTTTCAGCCCAAGCGTTATATCAAGCCAACGAAGGCATGATTTCAGGATCGCTGCGGTGTGCAGTCCGACCTCATAACTGTCTCAAACTAGGCTCTAAGACTCACTCAGTCAGTACCTTCCAGTCTCACTTAGAATGCTCTAACATATGCAATGCAGCCCAAACCAATGATAATATAAATAAACTAGCAACTTACGAGAATGAGGCATGAAACATATACTATAACAGGACTGAGTATATGAAAGAAATAATCACAGATAGAGACAGCAATAATCGACCATTACGGTCTAAACACATCGGCGTGAAGCCTTAACATTTATACTTTGCATGATTTCTATTTCGTTTCAGGTAATTACCACCTTCACATTACAATATCAATCCCGAGCCCCTCGGGACCCCAACCAAAGTTACCAACACATCCCATAACATCATTCAAACTTAGTTGCACTCTCAAAACATCAAAACTAACATCAAGACACCAAATCTACATTGGATTAAAGCCTAAGAACTTTGAAATTTCTAAAATCCTCCAACAATGCCGAAACTAACCAAAACAACTCCGATTAACCTGAAATTTTGCAGACACATCCAAAATGGCATTACGAACCTGTTCCAACTGTCAGAATTGCATTCCGACCCCGATAGCCTATTTTCCACTGCCGTCCGGAAATCGCCAAAAACTAACTTTCGCCAATTCAAGCCTATTCTACACTGGACATCACAAAAATATTCCGAACACATTCCTAAGTCCCAAATCACCTAACGAAGCTATCTGAGCCATAAAATCCGCATTCTGAGGTTGTTTCCCAATAAGTCAACTCTCAGTTGACTTTTCCCATTATAAGGCTATCTTTTAAAGACTAAGTTACTGAATTCTCATTTAACCATTCCGATTTCAAGCCTATCGACTCTAACACATCAATAATAGAATAACCAATCCATGACAAGTCAATTACAGCGATAAAAATGCAAGTTCTACGTAACGACAGACCGGGTCGTTACATTCTCCCCCACTTAAACATACGTTCGTCCTCGAACGTGTCTAGAGTTGTTCCATCACCACCAAAATTGTTGTGTAACCTTCCATGCACATATTCAGAGGTGATCCCATGTCACCCTATCCCATCTACATCCGATAACACAACATAACTGAAATCTTATTATCAAATCCTGTCCCATAGACCTTAAAACCAAGTTTCCACTTCTGAAATAATTTACAAGTTCAAATTTCCACGACTATAAGCTGAAATAGTCTGACCACATTGTATCAAACCATATCCGTAACCCAAGATGAAATCATATAATACACCGCGTGGCTCAACCACTCATAGAGATAACTCCTAACCACAATAACTGTTCAAACAACTCAATACTGGTACATACCCTCTTATCAAACCATGCCTCATTCTAACACTTCCATATACTGCCGATGAAGAAAGAAACACGTATAACCCAGTAACCATTCGCCTGACCAGTATCAATACCATCCAGAGTCATAACTTGTGCAACTTGTGCACTCAATAACCACATACCAAGAGTTCAATTCATTAAATGAAGAAGACTCGCACGAGAGGGCTATCCTGCCACTAACACTTACCATTACCACATCATACTAAAATCCTGATACATCGTGAAACCATATCACACAAATCCGATATCAAGGATCATACCTCTACCTAACCGAGCTGCAAAGCGTGATCCCATCCAACCGCTGGACCACATGACACACTCCAAAACACCTTGCTCAAAATCAATAACCATGCGAAATTAGACATCACTTACTTAAGGTGCATTTCCATAATCACGAGAAATCGGACGATAGTGTGTCACCCGAACCAGAAAGAACATAACCAACACGTCTCAATCCTGCAACACCCAATTACTTACCTTACTCAAATCTCGATATACAGCACCGATAGGACTACATCATATGCATATATATAACCAACGATCACAACTCCTCGAACACCGAAAGGTAACTCATAGATCACTCCAAGATATGAATAAGCTCAATGACAATCGAATGGTACATCCCTCAACAATAGCATTTCGGAGTCAACAATTCTGACTCGGTGCACATCACACACACAATAGGTAGATAACTCTCTGAACGTTCATAATGACTTAATCATGACATATACTAACACTTGACTAGCTTTGCTCGCATCCTCGTAGTTCACAACTACAGAAATAATCTGTTCATGAAAACTCCCAGTCTCAAAATCCATGAGGCACACCAATTACCATATCTGATCCTAATTCCCCCACTCAAATATATAACACATTTCTGATGCTCAATCATTCCACGAGGGATACCCCCATAATTCCTCTGTGTCACCAAGAACCCTTGAATATCAGCAGCCGATCCGACGAGAGAGCGTCGTAACACCAATGAAGCACCCTTATTCAAACACATTGTCTTGAACACATTTCCTTTATGAATGTATACTCTCATCCAGCCACCTATTAGTGGTATTCTTTACCTAATCATCTGAAATTGCCAGTTCTGGCCTTCCTTCCAAAACTGAACCGTGATATCATATATGCCACTCTCCACTATACACAAAATACCGCCTACGCCATGCAATCCCATGATAAATATGAGAACTTTATGATCCCTTCCTAGCCACAATAACTACGAACTTTCCATTCGATCTCACCTAGAAGCAAAATCACTATACATCACCTGGCCCTCACGCCCGTAGAAATATACATCTCCAACCGTGGTAGAAACCATCAAGAACTCCCGAATTATACTTGTACAACACCAAACCATCAGGACTGAATCCTTCTAACTCAACCAAGCTACGCAGGCCACCAAATTTCCAAGAGAATTGCTAATAAACACCTGTAACAACTCATTACCTTATAAACACCCAAAGAACTAACCATATCCCTTATCATATCGGTCCGACCTACTACCAAGTTGTCCTACTTATTCAAGTTCCTTCTGACTTACCTTCGAATTGATACTTCTCCTTGCCATAATACCACAATTCTCAATCCCGACTCACCACACGAAACCCGAACATAAAAATATACCATCTAAGGCTCATAAGTGACTGAATACTCCCTCAATTATCCCCAAATGCACCACATTAGAAAAACTTACCCTGAGGAGACTTCCTGCGAATTTAAAGTCATTACCTTCTCTTTCCTAATACTGATGGATAGAATCCACGATAATGCAAATACACCACAAGTCTTGACACTTTTCTCATAAATCTCAGTTCTAGCCCTTCTCACACCTTGAAGACCCTCGATCGCTACATATAACCTTGAATCCGTCTGAACAATTTTCGAACGTCTTTTACTCTACGCAATATCAATTACAGTAACCAAGTACCCATAATGACCTGACCCCGCTTGCAATTCACATGCTAGGAAAGTAATCCACACCCTTGAAGCAACAAGCACGCTCATACATTGCACACTCTACACTTACCACTACAACTCCATCATACAATGAATTCCACTATCCGTAAAGTATGTTACAACTTGTATCGAAGAAATTTTCATCACTCGAGTCATTCCCTGACTCCACCTCTGTAGGTTATAGCTGATTCACCAACATACCTCGAACCGATACCAATACAACACATAATCATGTAATCAACTTATCAATAACGAACTCCCCCACTTGGCTCAAAGCCAAGGATCACGACAAACAAGACTATGCCCACACATTATCACTGCCACCATGTTGTGGTGGGATTCAACTAAATCCTCCATAAGCTTATATGACCCAAACCATCTAACACTCAAATCAATTTCCAATCTCGCATCCACCATTGTGATGGTCATGCCAACTCCCACAAGCGATCTAAACTCAAATTGCAACATGCATCATTTACTGATAGAGAGAACTTACTACAGATAAACATAAGGGTCACACACCTCAGGAAAACCCGCAGGAGATACCCCTACCTGCTAAATCTCAAAATGTTATCTCCCTATACACTTCCAAATATCATAGCTATCTCACTATATCTTCCTACAGAATAACACAACCATTGCCTGCCCTCAAGACATCCCATAAGTGGTTTAAGGACCTGAAGCTAATGGCAATACTAACACTGGAGCTGTGGTCCAGGAATTCTTGAGCTTCTGGAAGCTCCACTCACACTCGTCTGACCACATAGATACCTTCGTTGGACACCACGTGTCCCTAGAATGCTACTGAACTAAGCCAACAATTCACACTTGGAGAACTTCGCACAAAGTTTCTCCTCCCTATATCCTTGTAATACCATCATCAAATGCCAAGTATGCTATCCCTGGCTACGAGAATACGTCAGGATACCATCAATAAATACAATAACAAAGGAATTATAACACGACCGAATACACTCTCGATCAAATACATGAACGTTGCTGGGGCATTGACCAACCCAAAAGACATTACCAGGAACTCATAACACAACAGCAAAATCTACTTCACTCAACAACTAAACCACACGAGAGGTCCTTCAATACACTGACAACTCGAAGCCATATTCTAGTCTCAATATACACGTCAAATACTTAATGGTTCTTGCTACATCTCCCGCTAATCCATTCTCGTCACAATCAAACAACCTGAACACATCTTACTGTTAATCATACCCACCACGAAGTCATCTAGTCACAAAGATCCATCAATATGGACACCAACAGACATATAAGTCCCCAATACATACTCTCGTACAAATGAAATCTCGGCACTCAAGCTACAAACAAAAATCCATCCTCAAGTCCTCCCGACTGGTCCCAAGCATACTAAAATCACATCCCACTCATGGAAATCACAAACCATCGGTGCACGGGTGATACCGAGTGCTCACGTGCGCGTTTGACTACATGAAAAGAGTTCAAAGAATTAAGCTTCAGGTTGAATCAATGGATTCGCACGACAAGATTTCAAGAATGTGAGATTTTTCCTAAAGGTTCTGCAGCCTCATGAAGATAAGTACATACGTCTCCGTACCGATCCGCAAGACTCTACTAAACCTGCTCATCACTGGTGAGACCTATTTAACCTAGCGCTCTGATACCAACTTGTCACGGCCCATTTTCAGAGTCGTGATGGCGCCTGTCATGGAACAAGGCAAGCCACCCATTTTATCTAACTAAATACAATTTCCAATATAATGCCCTTTTTAACAAGTCTGAAATCAATAATAATAATACTAAATCCAATATTTTTGAGAAACCAGTTTATGAAATTCAAAAGACCAAATCCTACCAACCCCGGATCTAGTGTCACATAGTCATGAGCTGCTAATACTTAATACAACCAAAGGAAATGACTAACATATTCTAAAAATAAATACGACAGGTAGAAAGAAAAGAGAAGACGAGATCACGGTCCCCAACTGCTACCTCGTCAACTCTGATGAAACTAATGCGCTCCCTTGCCCGAGCTGAACTCCTCTATACCTAGATTTGCACACAAGGTGCAGGGAGTAACGTGAGTACACCAACTTAGTAGTAACGAAACCAAAATACGGGCTGAGAGGTAGTGACGGACTAAACCTCCGACAATTCAAACAATAGTATATCAATTGGACATGACAGTAATATATCAGGAAATAGATACGATGTATCAAGATATGTCTGTAACCCTGTATACTAGCATGAATGCATATGGAATCATGAATGATGTGTACTCATTAATCGAGCTCTCATAAGGTGGTCCACTCAGTACTAGAATACGGCCTTCAGGCCCAGGGAAGTCCATCACGAATATTACATAAACACAAGTGACACAGTCACTAAGTACTGAGGAAAAAGGATGATCCAGCCCTCACGGAGAACTCCATCTCCGGAACATAATAACCATGGAGAAATCCATCTCCGGAACATAACAACCACGGAGAAATCCATATCTGGAACATAACAACCACGGATAAATCCATCTCCGGAATATCTGTCCGCTCACTGGGGATGTATAGACTCCGGAGGGGCTCCTTTCAGCCCAAGCGCTATATCAAGCCAACGAAGACATGATTTAAGGATCGCTGCGGTGTGCAGTCCGACCTCATAACTGTTTCAAACTAGGCTCTAAGCCTCACTCAGTCAGTACCTTCCAGTCTCACTTAGAATGCTCTAACA
>ML305378.1:0-10686 GCA_005239505.1 Nicotiana paniculata | reverse complement strand
GAACAAATTTGTTTAACCAAAGAATTAGACCCTTTGACTAAAGCTTATTTTTAAGATGAATACCGGTTACTGATAATCAAGATAATGGGAAAAATGAATAATAGACAATATTGCAGAAATAAAATTTTGACGTTGATCGTATTCGAGAATCAGATTCCTTTACAAGTTGTATTCCCCTCCCTTATATAGGAGACTCTTACAACATAGGACTCTTGCTATGGTTACTCAGTAATGACTAATTATGACATTAATGAGGCGTCGCAAAGGATAACGGTAGTTGGGGTTAAGTTACATAACGTTTGAGTAATCAATTGTGGGTCCCTGAATCTTCTCGTAGCTTTGTCTAGATTCATTCTGACTGTGCCTTTCTCCCGTTTTGATCAAGTTGAGTTTCCCGTGGCTGATAAGTTTGTGGTTTTATTGAACCGTGCCTCTTTGTACCGTATCTCTTCAAGGAGTCACGTCCAGCTGTTACGTTTTCCTGTGTCCAGGTAACTGGCTGAGTTGTCAAAAGCTGACTTACGTGTGAAACATTTTTTTACCAATACAGTTCGGTTGCCCCGGACTTTGCGGAAGGTTGACGCTGTGTGGGTCATTGTGGATAGATTGACCAAGTCGGCGCATTTCATTCCAGTGGCTACTACTTATACTTCTGAGAGATTAGCCCAGATCTACATTCGGGAGATAGTCCAGTTGCTTGGTGTGCCGGTGTCCATTATATCAGATCGAGGTCCTCAGTTCACCTTGTACTTCTGGAGAGCATTGCATAGTGAGATGGGTACCCAGATAGACCTCAGCACAACATTTCACCCTCAGACTGATGGCCAGTCGGAGCGTACAATTCAGATATTGGAGGACATGCTCAGGGCATGTGTGATTGACTTCGGAGGTCAGTGGAACCAGTTCTTGCCGTTGGCCAAGTTTGCTTACAATAATAGTTACCAGTCCAGCATTGAGATGGCACCATTTGAGGATTTGTATGGTCAGCGATGTCGTTCTCCTATCGGGTGGTTTGAGCCTGGCGAGGCTAAGTTATATGGCACCGACCTGGTGAGGGATGCTTTAGAGAAAGTAAAGTTAATTCAGGATAGGCTCCGTACAGCACAGTCCAGACAGAAGAGTTACGCAGATCAGAGGGCACGTGATGTATCATTTATGGAGGGGGATAGGGTTCTATTGAAAGTCTCGCCTATGAAGGGTATTATGAGGTTTGGGGATAAGAGCAAGCTAAGCCCGAGGTTTATAGGTCCCTTAGAGGTGTTGAGGCAAGTTGGCGAGGTTGCTTATTGATGCGTGGCTAGAATCCATAGTTTTAAGCATCATGTACCGTACATTTTATGTGCTTTTGTGATAAAAATACACGTTATATGTGCATAATGTAGTCTATTTCATATGTAGGTGAATTGGATATGGAAGCTGAGCTAAATGGGTGCATAAACGTCAAAAATACGCTCAAGAGTCAAAAAGGAGTGACCCGGGCCATAGCCGGGCATTTTTCCCCTAAAGCCTGGCTTGTCCAGGCTATAGTGGGGCGTTTTGCCCCTAAATCCTGGCCTACCCAGGATATAGTGGGGCGTTTGGGGCTTAACGCCGGGGGTCCCTGGTCCGGTCAATTTCGAGTTTTGAAGGTTTTAAGTGTTTTCCGGTGTGAATAGAAGTCTCCTACACGTTTAGGGTTTATCCAAAACATATAAATAGACCCAAAAACACACCTTCAAAGGGGATTTTACCAGGAGATTTGACGTGGAGGAACACACACCATNTTGAATAGGCGAGTTGTACGTCGGGAGAAGGCTACGAGCAATATTAACCTCGTCAATCAATAAACCAGATAAATTAGACGATTTAAGTGGAAAACTCAACAGGATTGTTTGCTAACCCATAGCTCTAGAATATCGGCTCTTATTGAATCGTGTCTAATTTCGCCAATTTGTTTCCTTAATTTCATAGTTTACTATTCTAGATTAATTTTAGTTAAATATTCATACTTTAGTAATCGCTTGAATAGATTAATTGTTTGGGTTTAATTTAGTTGATAGTTAATCACAAGTCCCTGTGGGTACGATATCTGGACTTAAAATCCTATATTACTTGTCGACCACATATACTTGCGTATACGTTTGGGACCAACACTTATGAGCTGGCCTTACCTCCCAGTTTATCATGGGTTCATCCAGTTTTTCATGTATCCATGCTCCGGAGATACCACGCCGACTTCTCTCACGTGGTTGATTTCAGCACTATTCAGTTGGATGAGAGGTCGGGATATGAGGAGGAGCCAATTGCTATTATTGATAGACAGGACAACCAATTGAGGTCCAAGAGAGTTTATGTCGTAAAGGTCCAGTAGAAGGGCCAACCAGTTGAGGAGGCGACCTGGGAGTCCGAGGAGGACATGCAGAGCAAATATCCACACTTATTCAGCACTTCAGGTATGATTCTAGACCCGTTCAAGGACGAACGTTTGTTTAAGAGGTGGAGAATGTAACAACTCGATCGGTCGTTTTGCGTTATCATACCCCGTTCCCCTAAACAAAACTTTCCATAGCGGCTTATTATGATTTATGACTTGCGGGGGCTGGTGGTCCGGGGTTCGGAAGTGTTTAGAGTGATATAGGAACACTTGGTTCCTTAAGGTTGGCCTTTAAGACTAAGTTTGACTTCAGTCAACATTTTTAGTAAATGACCTCAGAATCAAGTTTTTTCGGTTCCGGTAGCTTCGTATGATGATTTCGGACCTGGGCGTATGTTCGGAATGGATTTCTGATGACTCGGGAGCGTTTCGGCGCCCAATATTGAAATAAGAGTTCCTTAAGTTCCTATTATGGTTTGGGACGTGTTTTTCTGTTATCGAGGCCGGAACGGAATTCCGAGACCGGGAATAGTTCTCTTATGTCATTTATGACTTTCCTGCAAAATTTGGTGTCATTTTGAGTAGTATAGGTCGGTTCGGGCGTTGTTAGCGAAGTCTAGAAAACTTAAAGTTCCTAAGTTTGGGTTCTTGGGGTTTTGAGGTGATTTTGAGTTTTACGTCGTTTTGGGTGTTCCGAAGGCTCGAGCGAGTCCATATTATGATTTGGGACTTGTTGGTATATTTGGACGGGGGCTCGGGTGGGTCCAGGTGCCTCCCGGACACCATACGAGGCCAAAAACCAGCTGAAACAGCTGTTGGTGCTCCTGTTCTGGTGTGACCGCAGGTGCGGTTGACCAGTCACAGGTGCGGGACCGCTCCTGCGGTCCCAGCCTCGCAGGTGTGACCCCCAGTGGTAAGGCCAATTCTCGCAGGTGCAGACAAAATTTCGCAGGAGCGGAGCCGCAGGTGCGGTCTCCACTCCGCAGATGCGGGCCCAGGCTTCCTAGTCCATTTCCGCAGGTGCAAGCCTTTTCTCACAAGGTGCGAGACCGCAAGTGCGATCCTCGAGCCACAGGTGCGGAAATACTGTTCAGACAGTGTGTTTTTATACATGGGTTTTAAATCATATTTCTCATCTTCTTCTTCTTCCTTGGGGCGATTTTCACCATTTTAGAGGGGCAAACGACCTGTTTATTGAAGGTAAGTAAATTCTACTATAATATTAGCTTCATGCATGGATTACTAGCTTAATTAACTACCTAAATTAGTGAAAAATCAAGAATGGGGTAGTAACCTAGGGATTTCGATAATTTGAGAATTTACCCGTGAATTTGCTATGAAATCAAGTAGAAAGTAGGTATTAATGATCCTTAGGCTATGGCTGAGTGTTTCCTTCGAGAATTATTGGAATCCGGTCATGCGGGCCTGGGGTCGGATTTTAGAATTTCTTCAAGAATGGTGAATTTACTAACTGAGTAGGAGAATTTCCATACTTTGAGCATAAATTAATGAATTTGTATAACTTTTGGCTAGTTTCGAGTCCTCGGGTGTAGAGTTCGGAGTTTCGGACGCGTTCTTGGTTCCGGGAGTGAATTCGAACGAGGTGAGTCTCATTTCAAACCTTGTAAGGGGGAATTATCCCCATATGTGATTATAAATGGTGGTTTTGTCCTTATCTGCGAGGGTTGCGTACGCACGAAGTGACGAAAGTCCGTGCACAGCTACTATTATGCCTTGTCGGGTAGTTTAGGACTCACAAGCATGCTTTATGTGTTGTATCTGGGATCTTGTACATGGATTAACTAGCCTAATATTCTCGAATCTCACATGTGAAGGCCTAAGGGGTTATGCTTGAAGTTGATATTTCTAAAATTTCTCACACTGTTAGTATGTTCCCAGCTAAATTATTTGGAAATCTCCTGCTAATCATGAATTTATATGGGAACCCGAGTCGCATGGATGATTCGCGAGCGGGGTAGCCCTAATATTATATTAACCCGAGTCGCTGGTATGATTCGCGAGCGGGGGTGGTCTTGATATTATGTAACCGTGTCACATGTGCGATTCGCGAGCGGGTAGATAGATGCATCTATGGTTGGGACTGTTCGACCCTCGGCAGTGCACATTTACTTTTCACGTCGTAATGACCATACGCTCATAGCCTGTTATATGCTTTGGTAATTTGTGAGAAGCCCTGTAATTGTATCTGTTTATTTCATGAAAAGAAAGAAGGTTAAACAGCTTGTATGCCACGGAAAAAGGATGGCGCGAGGGTATATGTGATTGTTATTTGATGCTCATTTCCTTATCACTGTTCATTACTGCTACTACTGGTTAGCCTGTACTTATTCCACATTGTCTGACCCTAGTAAGTATCACGTCGACCTCTCGTCACTACTTCTTCAAGGTTAGGCGGGATACTCACTGGGTACATATCTGTTTATGTACTCATACTACGCTTCTGTACTTAATTGTATATGTTCTGAGGCTGGTGCATCTAATTATCCTACCGGAGCTTGACGTATATTCTGGACCTGACTCCACGGTGAGATGCCTTCCTTGGCAATTCTCAGTAGTACTATGGAGTTATCTTTTGTTTGTTTCTCTCTACTTCTTTCAGACAACAGTGCAGTTTGTACCATCTTTTGTATATTCTACTAGTTCGCCTGTTGACTTGTGACACTAGTTCCTGGCACACACATAGTAGGCTCTATCTTTTGGAATTGTATATATTGGTTTATGATCATTGTCGCTGTATTTACTTAAGTTGGTTAATGTATCCGCTTTTATTTAAATGACCTAAGCTTAAAACTTTAGAAATTGTGGGGTTGGTATGTCAAATAAGAATAATCTCACTAGTATACAACTGTTGGCTTGCCTGACTCCGGTGTTGGGCGCCATCACGACCTGTGTTGGATTTTGGGTCGTGACGTGTATCACGACAGAGCCAGAATAAATGGTGAAGTTTTTAATCTTCAAACCAATCTGACACAATCAGAATTAATAAACGATGAAATTTTTAATCTTCTAACCGAGTAATATCTGATACCGGATCTAATAAACGGTTAAGTTTTTAATCTTCAAACCGAGTAATATGTGACACAATCAAATTTAATAAACGGTGGAGTTTTTAATCTTCAAACCGAAGAAAAATTTGGAGTAGAAAATCACGAAGATTTTAATCTCCAAAACGAGTATAAAGTCTCTTAGACTTTAATTTTCGACAAATGAGCAGAAAGTCACGAAGATTTTAACCTCAATGAACGAGTAAAAAATCACACACATTTTGATCTCGAAGCAGGAGTAGAAAATCACAAAGATTTTATTCTTCATAACGAGTGTAGAAAATCACGAGAATTTTAATTCCCTTTCCAAATGATTTTCCAACTAAACCATTATAACACTTTAACCAGTGTGATCTCTTTCTCTAATCAAACACATATATGTTCAGCTTTACATATACTATGTTCATGATCTCAAGATACTTCAAGTATTACCGTAAGCCTAATTTTTGCTTACAACCTTGAAAAATAACCATCCACAAATATTTATGCATGTGACCAAATTAAATGCTTATTTATTTGGTCAGGAATAATAAAATTAACCTTTAATAACACATTATTCCAAATCATGCAAGCAATTTATAATATGAGATCATCACATATACATATCTATCCCAATATTTATGAAAATAAATTTCACTAAAACCCAGGTAAAGGATAGAAATTTAGTAAGTAAGGTTAAGAAAGTAGAACCTGATTTTGGCCACTTTCTTCTTACTTCACTATTTTGAATTTGACCCATATCAAAATCATAGTCGTTTTTGGTTTTAGGTACAACCTTTTCTTTTGCACCCTTTTAGGTTTAATTTTGTTTTTCCCCAAGAATTATTGGCGTTTTTGATTCATTGGATAACTGCCATCCATCACTATGATCTCCAATATCCATACCCCAATTTGAAAACTCCAATAGACAACATGGTCAGATATATGTTGGAGAAAGAAAGCACCGATTCAACAAAATTGAATTGACAAACATGAATCGCTTAAATGAAAATACTGGAAATCAAACTCCAATTTGATGATCATGTAATTTTCAATAAACCAAGGGAATATATTCCTTGTCTCTACACATGAGTCAATTTGATGCTTTCGCGTTTTCCAACATAAATTCAAGTCGATCAGTTTGCATACTTGATTGTCCTCGTATTTTCGGAACTTCTTGACAACTGAGGATATGGGGGGAAGGGACTGCCAGAAGCATTAAGAAAATATATAACATTGCTATTCCATGACCATTCAAGATTTAAAGAATCTGAAACTTATCGTAAAGTTTCTTCCTTGATGAATTTGAATTTTCTAAATCCCTTCGTTGTTTGCTTTCGCTTTCCCAAGACAATCATGTAATCGACAATAAGCATCAAACATCTCGTACTTAAACCCAGTGACGTTAATCACTGTTGCCCAAGGTTATGGATTACTTCCTCCCAGGATATAACAGAATAATTATTTTGTAATACTGGCAATCGAAATTACAGAACTTCAACGAACTCAACAAACAAAGCAAATCACACTTGACACCTTATTTATTTGGAAAAATAATGCAGCAATATAAAAAATAAAAATAAAAAGAGGATAAATTTCAGATTTTTCAATGGTGGAAAATGAGACTAAGCCTCTCTATTTATAGACAATGAAAGGGTGAGATAAAGATGTGCAATCCAAGAGGTGACTCTTCCATTTCCTATTCACACCCAATAAAAGAGTGAGATGAAGATGTGCAATCTAATATATGACTTTTCCATTTCTCATTCATACCCAAGAGGTACCTCTTCCATTTTTCATTCACACCCCTTGATAAAAACGCAACAGGAATAAGTGCCCGAAACTAAGTCACTATAAAAATCAATATCCATACCAAATGGTATGCCCGATACATCTTCAAGAAACACCTGTGAAAACTACCTCGGTACTGTCCGTCAGTCCATGCAATTTTGTTATCTACAATTACGAAAGTGATGAAATAAAAGCCAACTATTTGAGAAAAGGCTTTCCTTACTGAGAAACCAAGAAAGTAAAGCAGATGAGTCCATTAACGCGCACTTATTAGGAACCCCCGATAGCAACCAATGTGATATTGACAATTGAGTCGTAACTCCTGAAATTCGATCTGAAGAATATGATTCTTCTTTTTCAGTGTGATTTCCCATCCCAAAAGCGTTGGTATCGTCGGCTTGGAAATTAATTATGTTGTCTACATCTAAAATTAAACATGTTATGTGCCTATCAAATTAAGACTCTTCTTTAATGACCGAAATTTTTTGTTGTATTCCATAAATTTTTCCTTTTCCCATACTTAACATTTAACAGGAAATAAAAGAAAGGACAACTGCGTTAAGATTCCATCTCGTGACCTTTCCATTCAAATTATGGCTTACTTACAACTTACGAGCTAGTTAATTCGGCAAAATTATGGGTGTATTGGTTGGATTTTTATATTTTGTTTTGGTGTTACTTATTTTATGTAGTCCAAAAGTATATGTGGACTTCAAGTCAGTATTTTCTATCGAAAAAATCATTAAATCTAGTTGAATGATTATTAGAGTACAATAAGATAAGAATAGTTGAGTAATTTTCTTGTTATAAATGAAAGAAAAGTAACTCTACTCAATAATTTTATGTAGTTCAGTGACTGTCTCAGTAATGGACTCTCATAAGTAGTGACGGAGTTAGAAGACCGTATGCAGATTCAGCCAAATCTAATAATTTTTGCTCAAATAATATATTTGTATTAAAAATTTTATTAAATAAGTTTAAAAATTAAATTTAGAATCCAACCATTAGCACTTGGAGTCGTCATTTTAAAATTCAAAACTCATAAAGTTGAATTCTTGACTCATAAGTCCATAAGTTTATTGTGCTAAACACAAAACATATTACAATGCATATTCAAAAATTTCCATAACTTGTCATTCATAAGTTATCTAAATCGATTAATGTTTTAAAGATAAAAGTTGGAACTTTCTCTGGAGGTGAGAAATTAAATTCCAAACGTCATAAGGCAAACATGGAATTAAACTTTCATGTTACTAACGCTTCAATAGGCGGTAACATTTATCTCATGTGCGTGCTTTACGCTTTGCATCGTTTTTCTGTATATGTTTTCCACATTTCAAATTTTAAATAATTTTACTATTGAAAATAAAATTTTCGTGGAGCTTACTTTCCATGTCTAGGATAACACCCCTCCATGAGTACAAATAAACATTAGTACTGGAAAGCTACCTTTTAAAACGATGGTATTTGTTAACAAGATATGAGGCTAATTGTAGTTAGCTGGCTTAGTTAGTGTTAATTGTAGTTAGTTAACTAAGAGTAGTTAGTTAGTTAGTTAATGACAGCTGTATTCAACTAACTTAAGTTACAGCACTGTATATAACTAACAAGCAGTTAGTTATTATGTACTCTGTATTCATTCTATGAGAAAAAACGATTTCTTCTCCAGTGATGCTTCCTTCTTATCTTCTTCTTCTCTCCTCTCCATTGAAGCTTAATCACTAGAAGTTATCATGGTATCAGAGCTAGCGGATAGATCCGAGCTTGTTTCCAGCATTTTTTAGCCTTTTTTTTTTTGCCTAATTGCTTTTGAGTCGCCATTATTGGTGAAACTCATCCTTGAGCAGCTAGGGTTTTTTTTTTGTTACAATTCAGAATTGTCTCTAAGTTTTCAAGTTCATTTCAATGGCAATTGAAACTACAGACGACGCTACTGATGCTACAAACGCAAGAGGAGGCATCGGGATGATTTCAGTTGTAGATCAACATCATCCTTTATTTCTTCAACCTTGCGATACTCCAGGTAGCTCGCTAATTTGATTAAACTCACAGGACCTGAGAACTATGCTTTATGGAGTAGTTCTATGCGAGTTAGCCTACTAGGAAAGAGCAAATTAGGTTTTGTTGATGGTAGGTACTCGAAGGATAAATTTGATCCATCCTTGCATGAAATGTGGGAGAAGTGTAATGCTATAGTCCTTTCGTGGATAATGAATTCAGTTAGCAATGGATTACTAAGTAGTATGGTGTATGCTATAAGTGCTCAGAAGGTCTGGTCCGATCTTAGGGAAACTTTTGATAAAGTTAATGGATCCCGAATCTTATATCTTCATAGACAAATAGCCACTTTAACCCAGGGTATTTCCTCTGTTTCAATGTATTTATCAAAACTAAGGGAACTGCGGGCAGAGTTTGATGCACTAATGCCCTGCCCTGGTTGTGGTTGTGAAGAATCTAAGAAATATGTTGAACATTTTGAATCTCAAAGACTGTTGCAGTTTCTAATGGGTCTAAATGAATCATATGCTCAGTCTAGCAATCAGATTATGATGATGTCCTCAACTCCTTCAATTAATAAGGTCTATGATATGATAGTGTCTGAGGAAAGTAGGAGATCACTGACTCCTCCTACATATATTCCTGAGATAAATGAAGGAATAGCCTTGTTTAGTAACAATGGAGGCTACATGGGTACTAGTTCACANTGTGACTATTGTCACTTCAAAGGGCATACCAGAGATACTTGCTACAAATTGGTGGGATATCCAGCAGATTTCAAATCTAAGAAGAAGATTCCCTCTGTCAATTATGCTAAGGACAATCATTCTACTAGTGATGTCAACTCTGCTTCTATGGATGGCATTACTGGTTTAATGGCTAACATGGCTAGAAATGCAGCACCTAGCCAAGTTCACAATCAGAATGTTCAAGCAGGACTAACAGGACTGGCAGGGATTCCACAGTTTACTCAGGAGCANTGCAGATGCTTGGCAAAGGCAGTGAGATTGGTAGTTCATCTGAGAATGCAGGTATAGCAAATGCAGCCATGACTACCAGTGAAGACCTAATTAAGTGAATAGTGGATTTCGGAGCATCAAATCACATGGTTAATGACAAACAAATCTTAACGGAGAATTGTGAGTGTGATAAGTCTAAAGAGTGCAGAGTTCATTTGCCTACTGGAGAGACAGTCACTGTTAATCACATAGGCTCTACTTATCTTTTTCCTGGTCAAAAGATAACTAATGTGCTGCACATACCTGGATTCAAATACAATCTCATATCTGTATCAAAGTTAACAAAAGAACTAAAGTGTGTAGCCATGTTCTTTCCTGATTTCTTTATTTTCCAGGATCTCTTCAGTGGCAAAGTGAAGAGGATTGGTAGAGAAGACAGTGGCCTCTATGTGTTCAACCACAGTAGCAAACTTCCCTCTATGTGTTCAACCACAGTAGCAAACTTCAGGTGAATTCTGCTGTAATATCTAGCAAACTTCAG
>ML305376.1:0-16549 GCA_005239505.1 Nicotiana paniculata | reverse complement strand
GGAAGGGGGTAGTGCAAAAAAAGGAAAAATTAAAAATTTAAATATTACAAAAAAAGTAAACAAAAAAAAACTTTTTTTGTACGGGGTAGGGGCAGTGGAGGGTGGGGGTATAGAAAAACGAAAAAACATAAATTTGAAATTGCAAAATAAAAAAAATTATTTTTTTTGCGGGTGGGTGATGACAGAAAAAAAATTGAAATTTGAAAAAAAAAAAATTTTTTGGAGAGAGGGGGTGGGGTGGGTATGCAAGGGGTGGGGTTATGTAGTGTGGGTGTGGGGTGAGTTGGTGAGAGTGAAAAAGGTTGAGAAGCAGTTTTAAAAAATATTTTCCCTTCTCTTGATAAGGAAAATATTTTCCTCCAATTGGAGGAAAATGATTGGAGGAAAATGAGTTCATAAATAAAATATTTTTCAAAACATTTAAACCAACAAAACATGGGAAAATTGGAAATCATTTTCCGAAAAATGTTTTCCTTCATACCAAACACACCCTTCTTTTGTCTTATTATTGGATTTCTATTGTTACCTGACGTTGCTTCTGCTCCGATTTGTTATTATCTCATTGCTGACTTTTTCACTATTATATTTTATTTTTTTATTGATGTGATTATGCTTACTTGAGTCGGGGATCTATCGGAAACAACCTCTCCACCTGGATAAAGCAGAGGTAAGGTCCGGCTACTTACTACCCTCGTAGGCCCGCTTATGAGAATACACTTGTATACGGATAAAATCGGAGACAATACATATCCCGATTTCCCGGTGAAAAAGACAGAAGAAGGGCATGAACACACGAGGTTGAAATCGAGGTTGGGAGCCTTTCGTACGAGACCCATAAAAGGTGAACGATGTGTTCATCGTCGGGCGTGATAAAGCAAAACTCCCCGGACCCGAAACGAGCTCTAAGACCTCGAAAAATATGGCAGATGGTTACACACGACTAACAAAAGTCCGTGATATCCGTACCTAACTGGATATCACAACGCAGATCTAGCCCGATGTCGGTTACAGATCAGTAATTAACGAGGAAAGAGGATTTTTGCTTTTTTTAGACTTGTACTAGGGATGAAACTCTCCGACTATATTAAAAAGGAAAGTTTTTCTTTGATAAGGAGCGCGTAACACGCAAACCAAAGCAATACAAAATCATTTTTCTACTTTCTAGCTATTGAAAAGTTCTTACTTTACTGTTTGTTTTTCGCTCATAATTGGCTTTGAACCAAGAGACCGATCGAGGGCAAAACTATTGCTCAATCTAGCTCAAGCTGGGCCATAACATTACAATTGGTTTGATTATTCATTTTGTCTTTAACTCGTTTATATAATATCCTTGATTATTTGTGTTGAATCAATCCACATATCCTTAAAACTGTGTACAAATTTAATTATTATCCGTTTAAAGAGTAAATAGTTTGGCACTCACCGTGGGGCTAAGGATAATAATGGTGATTTGATACAAATCTCCATATGACACTCTATTTTACGCTTGTTATTTGAAGTCTTAATTTCAGGTTAGTTTAAAAATATCAAATTCTCAGTCTGCCCATTTGAACATTGACGTTGAATCTGGCCATCATGGTGAAAATAACAATCTGGTGCCTAGCAACGAGGTACCTCCTGCTGATCCCAACGGAGTACCAGTTGTCGATCCGGTCGATGCTAACTCATAGGTGGCCATCAACGTCAACCTGCCAACTGATCCCGAAAATAGCGTTCGCGGGGAACCCCGACCAAGAGCTCGAGAAGCGCCCGAAGGCGAAGGCAATGTGGTAGGCCTAAGGTTAATATTCGAAATGTTACAGGCTCAACAGGCAGCGATAGTGCAGATACAAAATCAAAGCCACACCCCCAGCAGAGTTGAGCCCGAACAGTCCCGAGAAAACATCCAAAGGAATGAGCAGACCACCGAGAGACCGGAGGAAGTTGAGCCCGGGGTCAATCCCAAAATAATGAGAATGCTCGAAGCATTAACGAAGCGGGTAGAGTCAAGTAAAAAGAAAATTGAGGCCAATGACAAGAAGGTGGAAACATACAACTCCAGGATCGATCAAATCCCGGGAGCACCCCGATATTGAAGGGGATGGATTCCAAGAAGTTTATCAAAAAACCTTTTCCTCCAATAGAGGCACTGAAGCCGATCCCAAGAGGTTTTATATGCCCGATATCCCAAAATATAACAAAACCACAGATCTGAATGAGCATGTGACCTCCCAACATGCGCAATCAAAGGGAACAACTTGGAAGATGATGAGATCGAGTCGGTGTTACTGAACAAGTTTGGGGAAACCTTATCCAAATGAGCAATGATATAATATCAAAACTTACCCCCGAATTCCATTGACTCGGTTGCTATGCTTGCAGTTGCTTTCGTGATGGCCCATGCCAGGGCCATCAAGGTCGTGACCACAAAGTCGGACCTTTTCAAGGTTAAACAAAGAGATAACGAGATGCTCAGGGAGTTTGTGTCGAGATTCCAGATGGAACAGATGAACATGCCTCCGGTCGCAGATGATTGAGCCGTTCAGGAGTTTACTCAAGGACGTAACCCTCGAAGCTCCTTGGCTTCAAACCAGCTAAAACAAAATTTGGTAGAGTACCCAGCGGTGACTTGGGCCGACGTCCTCAAATCTCAGAGTCGAGGAAGACCAACTCGGAGCCTCTTCTGGGTCTGTTTATACCTTCAGGGCTGACGACAGGTCTAAGAGAGTCGTCGATCATGAGCCAATGCTAGTCCGGGATCAATACCAACCATACAACGCAGACCAAAAGGGAAATGGGTCCGAGTATTACCCTACAAGGAACGAAAAGAGAGTTGATCGAGGGTGCAGTAGCCGAGGTCTGATGAGAAAAAATAGTTTTGACAGGCTGCTTGGGGGTAGGGAAACACAAAGATTATCAGAATAAAACTTCAACGTTGATGCTGCTAGCATCGTATAAGCCATCGAGCGCATCAAGGAAACCAAATGGCCTCGATCATTACAGTCCAACCCTACCCAAAGAGATCCTAATTTTATGTGTAAGTATCATGGCACTCATGGCCACATGACCGAAGATTTCCGACAATTGAGAGAAGAAGTTTCCCGGTTGTTCAACAACGGGCACCTCCGAGAATTTCTGAGTGATCGAGCTAAAAACCACTTCAGGAACAGGGACGCCAACAAAAAGGACGAGCAAGAGGATCCTTAGCACGTCATCAACATGATCATCAGAGGGGTCGATGCCACTCAAGCGCCGATGATAAAGCTCACTAAAGTATCTATCACAAGGGAAAAATGCACTCGATATTATGTCCCGAAGGGAACCATTTCGTTCAGTGACGAGGATACCGAGGGCGTCGTACAACCTCACAATGATGCGTTGGTAATATCCGTACTTATCAATAACTCTCGATTTAAATGTGTGTTGATTGATCCAAGTAGCTCAGTCAACATCATCAGATCGAGGGTCATAGAGCAATTGGGTTACAGGACCAATAGTGGCGGCAGTCCGGGTATTAAACGGATTTAACATTGCAGGCGAAAATACTAAAGAGGAGATAACCCTACCAATGAAAACCGCCAGGACGATATCCAAGAGACAAAGTTCTACGTGATCGAAGGGGGCATGAAGTACAACGCCCTATTCGGAAGGCCGTGGGTTCACAACATGAGGGCGGTAACCTCGACTTTGCACCAGGAATTGAAGTTCCCTACGTTGGGAGGAGTGACGGTCTATAGAGAGCAGCCGACACCAAAGGAGATGTTCACAGTCGATGAGGTAATCTCGGTACCCGCGGTTTCAACATCAAAAAACACGAAGCCGACCATAAAGGAAGAAATTAAATAGCAATCACCGACGCCGGCCTCAGACAAACTTGAGGAACATGGTGTAGACAAGGAAGATAATTATGGAGTTCCGAGATCGTTCATAGCTCCTGATGATATCGACGCCACCAAATCGATGGTTGAAGAGTTGGAGCAAGTCATATTGATCGATCGCCTATCGAATAGAAAGGTATACCTGGGCACTGGGTTATCCCCAAATCTCAGGAAAAACCACATTAATTTTCTTAAAGCTAACATTGATTGTATCACTTGGTCCCATCTTGACATGACAGGGATCCCACTGAAGATAACCACTCATAAGCTGAGTTTGGACCCGAAGTTCCATCCGGTTAAGCAGAAGAGGAGACCCCAGTCCGACATCAAGCATACGTTCATCAAGGACGAGGTATCCAAACTCCTTAAATATATCCATTCGGGAAGTTAAATACCCGGACTGGTTAGCTAACATAGTGGTAGTACCTAAAAAAAGGAATCAACTAAGAATGTCTATAGATTACAAAGATCTAAACAGGGCATGCCCCAAGGACTCTTTCCCTTTTCCTAACATCGATCAGATGATTGACATGACGACGTGTCATGAGATACTCAACTTTCTCGATGCCTATTTCGGGTACAACCAAATTCGGATGGATCCAGACGATCAAGAAAAGATTTTTCATCACTAAATTTGGCACCTACAATTATAATGTAATGCCGCTCGGATTAAAGAATGCCGATGACACCTATCAACGCCTATTAAACCGAATGTTCGAAGAACAAATAGGAAAATAAATAGAAGTTTATATTGATGACATGTTAGTCAAGTCCCTGCAAACAGAGGACCATTTGAAGATTTACAAGAGATCTTTGACATTCTGAAGAAATACAATATGAAGCCGAACCTAGAGAAATGGGCGTTCGGGGTCGGATCGGGAAAGTTCCTTGGGTTCATGGTATCGAATTGATGGATCGAGATCAACCTCGAAAAAATCAAATCCATAGAAGACATCACCGCGGTGGACAATGTCAAAGCCGTCCAAAGGCTGATCGAACGTATAACTGCCCTGAGCTGGTTCATATCGAGGTACTCGGACAAAAGCAAATGATTCTTCTCACTATTTAAAAATAAGAACAATTTTTCCTGGACCTTAGAATGCCAACAAGCTTTGGAAGAACCCAAACGGTACCTATTGAGTCCATGCTGCACACTCCAAAGACAGACGAACAACTGTACCTTTACTTGGCGGTTTCTGAGATGGAGGTTAGTGGAGTCTTATTCCGGGAGGAGGAAGGTACGCAATATACTATTTACTATGTCAGTAGAACTCTTGGCATGGCCGAAACAAGGTATCCTCACTTGGAAAAATTGGCGCTCGCTTTGCTAAGCGCCTTCAGTAAGCTAAAGCCATACTTTCAATGCCACTCTGTATGTGTCGTGACCTCTTACCCGCTGAGGAACATCATGCACAAATTTGAGCTCTCGATCCGATTGGACAAATGGGCCATCGAAATCAGAGGGTACGATATCGAGTATTAACCCGAACCGCCATACAATCTCAGATTTTGGCAGACTTCATGGCCGATTTTACGTCGACCTTAATACCCGAAGTTGAAGGGAATTGACTAACAATGAGGCTGAGAATAAGACCATGATTGCAGATCTAGAATTGGCTAAAAGCCTTGGGGCCGAGGTGATCGAAGTTAAGTGCTACTCTCTCCTCGTGGTAAATCAAGTTAACGGAACATTCAAAGTAAAATATGAATAGATGTGAAGGTACTTAGTGTTGATACCTAATTTTTTCCTCATATTTTTATAATGCATATATATATTTTCAAAATAGCATGTTTTTATCATTATTTAGTTTACAAACCTATACAAGCGTTTTCTATAATTTTCCATAATTTTTAAAAGCTCTAAATTAATTTCTTTTTGTATTTTTATTATATAAATATCTAGTAATTATCTTTTAAATTATTTTGTGATGACTTAATCATCCAAATTTTGTTACTTACACCCACATGTATGTTTTATAATATTTTACTTTATTTTTCATAATTACATTTGTATTTTTTATGCTAATTACACATTTTTTGCAATAATAGCCTACCATTTGCAATTAATTGTATTTATTATTTTATTTAGAGTTAAAATAACTTTACATGTTTACAACCTTCAGCTATTATTTTAAAGTACTTATTTTCTTAAATAATATTTTTAATATTTATTTAGCTATTTAATTAATTAATTTTTCCTTAATTTCGTTATTTTAAAATATTGGCCCAAACCAAGCGTTTTATTCGAATCAAATAGGCAGCCCAGACACTCCAAAGCCCTTGTCCCAATAACCCTAGACCAAACCAAACACCCCTAACTCCCAACCCAGTCCAAAACCCGACCTAACTCTTCTCAAATCCCAGTCGTTGATCAAAAGTGATCAATGGCTCACAATATTTCCCATTTCTCCTTATATCCCCACCCCAAACCCTAGGCACCATTTTCTCCTCCCAACCGCCTTCACACGCTCCCTTATTTCTCAAAAACCCTAGCCATCACACCTAGTTCCTCTCCGATTCCAACTTGGAGATGAAATCTACTTGTGATATACTTACCTTATTGATCTTCTCTCCCTATTGGTCTTTCATTTGTGGTGTTACTTAGGTGCTTGGCTAAGTTTGGCAAGCATCACTTCCGAGATCGGACTGGAACGACTTGGATCTTTGGATCTTAGGCAGTTTTCTGTCTATATGCGCTCAATAAAAAGCGATTTACACTCTTGGTTCGAGTTTCAGACGGTTGAACCCACTTAGGGTTTGAGTCTCTCCATCTCCCTTATTGATTTTTATTCGTATATGATATTCTCTTTCCTATTTGTGCTTAACTGATTGCTTTCCGTATTTGTTCTTTCAATCTCTACTACTATATAAACCCCTCCCTGTTCCTCTTTTGGACAGACCTTTTAATCGTTGAAAATTTCACTAAAAATTGAAGTTATTGCTCTTTATTCTCTCATTCTCTTGTTCTATATTTTGATTCTTGGCCGGCTGAAAGCCAAGGCCACTGATATTCAATTTTTAACCTTTTCTTGATGCAAGCACTACCTGGGGTTCATTTAAAGCCCTTGGGAACTCTGATGCACTAAGATTCTGGGTTCTTGCTTTTTGTTGATATTTACTGTGGAATTTGCTCTTTCTTGTTGTCTGTTTAGCTGGTGTGTCTCTTTGCTTTACGATTTCAATTTCATGACCTAATGTGTTCTTAGACCATCTCTATGTCACTTTTCTAGCACTGCACTTGTATTATGATTTGAACCTCTTCAACATGTGGATTTTTGCTTAAACTCCAGTTTTGAGATATGTTATTTGAATATGCTTCACATGAATAATTTGGACCTTCTTAAGTTCATTTATCCTGATGTATTGGTACTTGAATGCCTACATTACTATTTGACATGAGTTTGCTTCCCTACTCTATGCTGAATTCCTGCAATGACTGTCTTACATCTATAATGTGTTATAATCTGTGACTTGCTCCCTTGCTATTGTGTTACTCAACATGTCTTTGGCTTACTTGATTCCATATCCTTTTATTGATTATTTGAGACTTTGGAGTAGCTATCCCAACTTGTGTTTCCTTACCATATTTGCTATTGTTTTGTTTCATGATGTAAGTTAGTATTTCTGTCTCTCGATATTGTGATGGATACTTGGGACCCCGAGGCTTTAAACTCTTTAAGTTGGTACTCTACCTAGACCTGTTTGGTGTTATTCACCTTTGTATGTTAATCTTGCACTCCAGGAAACTTGACTCTTCTCAATGTGTTTTCTACTAATATGTTACTTTTTCTTACAGGTGTTGAAGCTGCCTCTAAGCCTTATTGACCTTCTTAACTAGAATATTATGTGTTTTAGACAACTTTGTTGTGTTTGCCTTTTAAAATACAAGTGTATCTCTTCAAAATTTGTCCCTTAATCGTAGTTATCTCACTCTCGTTTGTTACCTATATTACTATGAATCTATAATTCTTGGCCGGCTGAAAGCCAAGGCCACTAAGACTTCCTCTATTTGAACTCCCTAGTGTGAGTACTGCTCAGGGTCTATTCGAGACCCTTGTGAACTCTGACACACTAGGAATTGGGGTTCTCTGGACACTCTCCTTATTTGAGCTATCTCTGATACTCAGTTCTTCTCCCATTCTATCTGCTGAATGTGCAAATTGGTTTGTTTAAGTGATTCAGTGTCTGGATTATATGGTCAATCTATGGCTGTTTGGTTTGGTATGAGTTCCTCTATGGTTTCTGGGATATGCCGATGAATATAGCCCTCTGTTGGAATCTGGGTATGCTATGTGTGAAGAAAGAGTTGTTGAAGGCCAAGGCAAGACTGGGTATCTCTATGGGCATGTTCTAGGCTTACTTTTATTGCTTGTATAACTTTTGTAATTACATTCATTATTGGGTCTGTAATAATTCTGTAATAAACTATTGGGGCGTTAGTGACATTGGGAAATGGGTATATTCTAATGTTTGCATAAAAAGGGTAGAAAGCATGCCTATAGGATTCATATGATCTATTTTCTATCTAACCTGCTATATATGTCATTCAAATTTCTCCGTGCACTATTAGAATTCATGCCATTAGGGAAATCACACTCACATAACTTGTATACTATCAAAGCATTAGTGCTCTATTTATTCCCATGTTTACTGTCATGTGTCGCTAGACAGCATGCCTATAGGAAATAAATGCCAATAACTGATCTTCAATTTGCACCATGTTCATTAGATATCATGCCTATAGGATTTTAATTATTTAATTCGCTATTGCACCTAGAAAACATGCATATAGGAGCTAAATATAAAAAAATCGGTTCCAATTGCCAATCTTTATAAATCATGCCTATAGGATATTACTACTCACTCTAAAGTACTGATACTAGACTCTTCAAACGATGTTTATCGCTTAGCCACGCCACTATTAGAAATCATGAGTTATTCTAAGCATTTCCAATAATTTTTACTGTCCCTTACTATGTAAGTCACTTAGAGATCGTGTCCATAGGTTTTATTAACTTATAATCTATAACCTCAATAACAACTTAGCAGTATCAGATACTCACAAACTGGTAAGTTAGAAATCATAGGTCTAAAGTGGCGCCCCGCATATGAAAATGCCTGCATATTTGGATCAGATCATATAGAAGCCATGTCTATAAACCTTAATGATTTCAATTTTTCCCAATTCTGAAACTGTCTAATGCCTAACATAGAAATATGTTTGCGTGCATTTATTGTCTAATTGCGGAGGCTAACTTGAGCCTTTAATTGTCTTTAAGTGCAGTCCTATTTGTTTGAATTGTCACCTAGTTTTGACATTTTTGGAGCAGCCTAAGTAAAGTCTAGAACCACCAAAAATAGAGGTCCAATGCATGGGACAGGTAGTGCACGCATAAGGCACGACTTATAATTGAACTAGTGTGCTTTAGGTAATAACTTAAAGATAATAATCGGGTAGTAGGAGATGATAGTCTGTGCTCGCTTAATAATACGAGTAACAACCCATCTTGAGGGAGTTATGAAGTATTATTTATGTTGCACGGGGTGATCCTTTAGGCTAATAAACTTAGGACCCCCCCATCTTATTCCCTTTTTATATTTGAATCAAGTGTTTGTATTTACTCAACAAAAACAACAAACCCAGTTTGATCCCAACAGGTGGGGTCTAGGGAGGGTAGTCTGTACACAGAACTTACCCCTACCTAATGCAGGTAGACTGTATTTACTCAAAGTCTTTTAATAGTAAAATTTCTCAAACTTCTTGCTTTATCTGTCTTTGTTTATATGACTAATTCATATAATTCAAGTTCGACCGGGACCCACAATTGTGGACCTCGAAGAGTGCCTAGAACCTTCTCTTCGAGGTAATTTCGAGCCCTTACCCGATTTCTGGTGATGCAAACTAGTCAAACCCCAGTCATATGCAAATAGGTGACATAACGCACCTTAAACCGTTAGGTGGTGATTCTCCTCTTTTATTACTTTCTTATAAGAGTTGTCACATGTCGAAACCCGATTTCGCGAGAAAAAAGGGCACGACACTTAGACAAATTATGGGTAATATTGCATCAATTCAGGGAATGGACCCTGCAACACGTACCCTGAGATCAGAACAGCGAGGCTGATTCTTTAGCTAACTTGGGGTTGTCGGTTGACGCCGATAAATTCAGTTCGGGAGCAGTAGTAGAACTCATGAATTTGTTGATAGAAGAAGGCCAGCTGAAGTAAACTCAACGAGTTTAACTTGGTATTAGAGGAACAAGTACATAGGCTACTTGAAGATCGGAAAATTTCCCTCGGATCCCAAAGAGGCAAGATCCCTGCGTACAAAGGTTTCCAGAGTTAGCTTGGTCGAAGGGCATTTTTTGGTAGAACCTTCGACGGCCCGCTAGCCAGATGCTTGGGACCAAGAGTGCCAAATACGCCTTGAGAGAAGTTCACGGAGGCACTTGGGGAACCATTAGGGGGCAGAATCTTTGGTTCGAAATAATCAGGGTTGGCTATTATTGGATCGAAATGGAAAAAGATGCGAAGAATTCGTACGGAAATACGACGACTGGTAGAGACACGCCTCGATGATCCACCAACCGATAGAAATGCTCCACTGGGCTTTGTCACCGTGGCCATTTATGAAGTGGGGAATGGACATCGTCGGTCCCCTACCGTGGGCACCCGGTAATGCTCAATTCATACTATTCATGACTGATTATTTTTCCAAATGGGTCGAGGCTCAAGCATTCGAAAAGGTTCGGGAGAAACAAGTCATTGACTTTATCTCGGACCACATAATATAGCGCTTTGGGATACCGCCGAGATTGTCTGCGATAATGGAAAACAATGCGTCGGCAGCAGGGTAAACAAATTTTTCGAAGATCACAAGATCAATAAGATACTATCAACACCTTATCACCCTAGTGGTAATGGGCAGGCATAATAAAAGAACAAGGCCATCCTTCAAAACCTGAAAAAGAGGTTAACTAATGAGAAAGGGAAATAGAAGGAGATCCTCCCCGAAGTTTTATGGGCATATCGTACATTCAAAATCTAGCACTGGAGCAACCCTGTTTTCATTAGTTTATGGAACCGAAGCTTTAATACCAATCGAGGTGGGAGAACCAAGCCTCAAGTTCCAATATGCAACAGAGGAGCCAAATAGTGAAGCCATGATCACGAGCCTAGAACTATTGGATGAAAGGCCGCCTTGGTTCGGTTGGACGCCCATAAACAATGAATAAAAAGGTATTACAACCGAATATTCATCATCCGACACTTTCAAGTCGGGGACTTGATGTTGAGGAAAGTAACATTACACACCAGGAACCCGAACAAAGGGAAGCTAGGCCCAAATTGGGAAATACCATATCGAGTTATCGGAGTAACCGACAATGGCTCGTACAAACCCGAAGCGGAAAACAGTTGTAAGCACATAACTTTTGACCCGCACATTAGAATTATCATTAGTCTTCGTAGTATTTTTTTTAATATTTATTTGAGTTTATAGATATATTGATATTTTAGACTTCAATACCACACAAGAAGATATGTTACTTTGTATGGTACCCAATTTTCGAGTGCTGTCTCAGTAGAAGAACCTGGTTCTTCTTGGTGTTCCAACTACTACTGTTACGGAATAATAAAAAGTAGTAAAGTAAAACACAGAGATTTTTACGTGGAAAACACCTGGCTCAAAAGGTGAAAAAACCACGACCTACTCCTCAGTAGTATTTGCTCAACTCTTCACTAAAAACTCTGAGCCAAACAGACTTACAAAATAAACTCTTTTGTAATCCTAAGGATTAACTCTAACCCTTTGTAGTAACTAGCCCCTAGCTAATTTCTACACACCTCAAGTTAACTCTAACTTGATCAATACGTACCTATTACAATTGCTTCTATGAAAGCTGAAAGATACAATATTAAAAACTCCTACTACAATCAACTAGACTCAATAATCAATCATATGGAACTGGTTCTTCTAGTTGAATTGCAGCCTTTGCATCGCACAATGATTCTGCTAGCAAAAATAACTCTGGAAATTTTGCTTTCAGACTTTGATTCACTTCAACTTTGTGCATGTTAAATTCCAGCAGAAATACATCAAGCATTTATAGAGTTAGTCGTTGAGCTTGTCTTCCAATTCTAGTTCAACTCTACCTGGGTGAACCAAAATCAACTTCCTTTCTTTTGTTACTTTCCTTGCTGAATTCAACTTCAATTAATCAGATCAGTTTGAAACCTTTTCGCATTAGGAGACAATCTCTTGGTTCATTGATATTTCATATTCAAAACAGCTCCTAAGAATATACGCTTCATGTGCCAGCTAGTCAGTCCAAGATGTGTGCTCTGATGGACCTGGTTCAACTGGTCATCCCTTTGTCAATCTTCAAAACTATGCAGTGACATGGGTCAACAAATTCCCCCTTTTTGATGATGACAAACTCTGTGCTTAATCCTGTATACACTTCAAATAATTTTGTATGGTTTTAAGCATTAATCATAGAGAATCTAGGTTCATTAGATTATAAATATCACTTTAAAAATATTTTTGAAAAGTTCAGCAAGTTCATCACATATCTATCTTCCCCCTTTTGACATCATCGAAAAGTTTGCAAAATGAGATACTTACCAGTTTTATTAATTGTTACTCATGGCCATTGAGGCAACTGCAGATGCAAAGCATGATTAATCAACACAAGAAACCAATAAATGTTAGCCAACTCAGAAATTGAGACAAGTCAATAACTAAAAGCAAACTTCATTGATAAGTAATGATAATCAACCATCACACAGAAAAACAAAAACAACCAACCATGAGCAACAAAAAAAAATAAAAAGAACTGAAACTGATAACTGGTCTTGAGATGGATTATGGAAGCTCTGAGAAGCCTAAGGATGGGAAGGTGCAGTGGAGGTTGTGGACTTGGATCGTAGGAGAGATAGCATCTGCTGAAGAACACCCTCGTTATTTTCTTTCTCCTTTGCTAATTCAGCTCTAAGAGCATCCCGCTCCTTTTCAACCTCAATCACACGAGACTTCAAGCGAAGGATCTCCATATCCTTAATCTCGTTTTCTTGTACCAAAGTTCTAACTTTGCTGTTGACTGCTTGCTTCCTAGATGAACCGGGTTCATCCACAAGGACCATTGACATTGTAGTCACATGTAAGAAAAGTTTCCTTCCCAAAATAATCTTTGGCCGTAGCCGTCTCAGCCTTCTTTACTGGAACCCCAAAATGTGCAAGCACTGTTGTCAGAATGAAGCCATAAGGAATTGCTTGTGCCTTGGTTCTGTTCACCACTCTGTCAAGGAGTTGGATGATAAAAGCTGGCCAATTAATTTGCTTTCCCTTGTACAAGCATTCCATCAATGTAAGATCCATATAATTTGACATGTGCCTTCTTTCCTGTCTAGACAGTAGGAACTTGATGACGAACTCAAAGAGTAGCTTGTGCTCGGGCTTCATCTCACTCTTGTAAACCGGCCTGGGTTCAATCTCCTTCTCACTATTACTAAAGAACCTGGTGATGTCGATTTCTGAGGCCATCCCATCTAGACAAGGTNCATCTCTGCCTTGTATAGTCCTCATAGCCCTCAGCTGGTATGTTAAGAATAACACCCAGTTCTTTGACATCAAAGGAAACCTCAATTCCTTTGACCATAGACGTGACCCTGCCTTCCTTGACACTTGCATTCCCCATAAACTCTATCAACTCAGCTCTTGCCAGCCTGCCTTTCATGCGAAGGACCAGGTCCTTCCAGCCTTGTACCTCAGAGTTTCCATTAGATATTGCATTCCAGGCTCCTCTACATCCTTCACCAGCTTACCCTTTAAAAAATTTCTTTTTCCAAACATGGTAACTCTGTTAGTCACCACTCCAATTTTCTTCTCCTCTTCTCCACTCCAGTCTGCATCATCATCATAAACAACTTTCACTCTCTTTGTCTTGGCTCTGGTCTTCTTAAAAGATCTTGTTGGTGCGACAAACATCCTAGCTGACTTCTTTGAAGAAGCCTTAGCCTTTGTGGGTTTTGGTGTCTCATCCACACCTGGAGCAGGTTGCTCCTCCTGTTGGACCATGTCCAACCCAGTCTCTTCAATCTCAATAGCCTCAACAGGCTCTCCAACTTTTGCTTTTCCTTTTGCTGCCCTCTTCTTCTTGCTCTCCTTCAGAGCCTTTTCTAATTTCTCTTTTTCTCTCACAGTTCTACGAGTAGCTCTAACTTTTGGAGCAGAAACATCAGCAACTTCAGAAATTTTCCTTTTCTTTGAAGAAACTGGGTAAGTTGCCTTCTTGGTTTTCTGACACCTTCTTCTCTTGGGGTTATAAGACTCCCCCAGTTTTCTCAACCTTTCAGCCAATGTTTCTTCCCCTGATGAACCAGGTTCATCTGTAGCTTTCTTCAGACTTGCAAGACCTGTTGCAGCTTCCTCTACTATGCTTCCCCCCTAAATCAGTGACTTCTTCTCCCATAGTTTCAGGAATGGGGCCATAGATAACCAGCGTGGCACCATCCTCCCTAGATCCCCTCACATCTTCTTCTCCCTCTCTCTCAAGAATTCTTTCTTTTCTCCCACCCTTCTTTCTTCCAGGTATTTCGACATCAACAACAGACCCTACCAACACGAATCTTTTATCAGCAGAAGTAAATTCAGAATCGATTTCAAGATTACCTTTTTCAGAACTGGTTGAACCAGGTGCTTCTTCCTCATTAGCTGATTTGAAGGACTCATTGGATGAATCTGACTTAGTACCTTTGTATGCTTTAATAAGGTCCTCCAAGAATTTTTCTCTAGCTCCAGAAGCAACAGATTTCCGGGCAAGAACTTTAACACGACGATTCTTGGGGGTAGGAGTAGGGTTTGGAGTGGGTTCAAGAACGGGTGTATTTTCAGGGGATGATGGAATTTCTGGTGATTCGGAGCTGTAAATAGATGGAGAATTGGAGACAGATTTAGAATTTCCTCCATCCTAATCATGATTAGGTGAGGAATTAGACGAAGAAGATGGTGGAGGTGAAGACATTTTTATGCTTTGTTAAGAGGAAAGGACGAGTTACAAGTTTTGGGTAGTGTAATATGAGTTAAACTTGGTTTGAAGGAAGCTTTATGAAGAGAGGAGTAATGATTGCCTTTTATAACATATGGCCATTAATTTTACAACGGATAAAAAATTAATTCAAGTGGAAGTCTAATGGTTGTAGGAGTGTCATTGATTTGACGGTTAAGAGTTCCCTATTTCTAGGCTAATTGAGTGTTGATGTGACTCCTTGGAACGGGTTCATTTATGGATTAGTACAAAGACTTAGGAATGAACCAATTATATATATACTCTTGGTCATGTGTGATTGTAATTGAATTACTATATGGAGAAGAGTACGTACCTTGCCAGTCAGATGAATCAACATAGATGAACTAGGTTCATCCTGTTTGAAATCTTTAAATTGCCTCAATTTATATAGATAGATAAACATTATTAGTATCCAGGGAATCATATTAATACATGGCACAAGAGTATGGTAATAAAGACATGATGCTGAGCAATTATTAATCTGATTAAGTACCTAAAAGTTTTCTAGCCAAAAATTCATTTATATAAAAAAAATTCTTTCTCTTCAATCATGTGATCTTAATCATCCCTAATTCCAGTTTGTTTCTCTCAAAATGCTCCCTACTAAGTGCTTTAGTGAATATATCAACAATTTGATGATTAGTAGCATAAAATTTGATTGAGATCATTCCTTTTTCATAGTCATCCCTTAGGAAATGGTGTCTAACATCTATGTGCTTAGTCCTTTTGTGATGAACCGGGTTATTCGTCATACTAATAGCACTAGTGTTGTCACAAAATATAGGAATGCATCCCACATCAATACCAAAGTCCATGAGTTGTTTTTTGATCCATAACAACTGGGCACAACATGAGACTACAACCACATATTCAGCCTCAGCAGTAGACAAGGCTACTGAATTTTGTTTCTTGGTAGCCCAAGACACAAGGCATGAACCCAAAAAGTGAGCCATACCTGAAGTACTTTCCTGTCAACCAGGAATCCTGCATAATCAGCATCAACATATTCTACAAAGTCGAAATTACTACCTTTAGGATACCAAAGGCACAAATCATTGGTGCCTTTCAAATATCTCAAAATTCTCTTTACTGTAGTGAGATGGGACTCCTTTGGATTTGCCTGAAACCTAACACAAAATCCCACGCTGAACACAATATTAGGTCTGCAGGCAGTGAGATACAATAGAGTCCCAATCATCCCTCTATAAAGCTTCTAATCAACAGATGAACCAGGTTCATCCACATCCAATTTTGTAGTTGTGGCTATGTGAGTGTCTATTTATTTTGAGTCTTCCATTTTAAACTTCTTGTGCAATTATTTCACATACTTTTGTTGGTGGATCATTGNAGCATAGCAAATTCCTTGCTCAATTTTTCAGAAGTCGCCCCAAATATGATATCATCTACATATATTTGCACAACCAGGATATCCTTACCCTTTTCCCTTAAGAACAAGGTACTATCAATTTTTCCTCGTTTGTACCCATGTTCTAGCAGGAATTTTGATAATCGTTCGTACCAAGCTCTTGGTGCCTGTTTGAGACCATATAGAGCCTCGTAGAGTTTGTATATGTGGTCAAGTGACTCCTTGCTTTCAAAACCTGGAGGCTGCTTGACAAATAC
>MDKI01282372.1:0-13417 GCA_005239505.1 Nicotiana paniculata | reverse complement strand
CGGAATCAAGCACCATCTTAAGCTAACCAGATTATGGTAGACTAAGAGAAACATATATATACTTAGTGCATACCTAGTAGCATTTCCCTCTTCTTTACGTGAGGAGCTCTTTGTAAACCAAGGAATACACTATTAATTTTCCAAAAATAATTGCAAACATACTTAACAATAAATTAACAAGCCAAGTAATCATAGAAACAACAATGGACATGAAACAATTATAACCCGAGCAATTAAATTGGAAATGGGGAGGGGATCATGTAAGCAGACAGTTTGGTGGTGCATAAATACTCGTCACTCACCTATACACCACTCACATGCAGTTTCACATGACAATTTAGTTGGGGATTCCTATTCCCTCAAGTCAACATTAAACCAAACACTTACCTCAACTTCGCAGGCCACTCACTGTTCAATTATAGTTTTTCCTCTTGAATTCACCTCCAATACACTCGAATCTAACCATAATTAACTTAATATCATTGATTAATTCTAAAGGAACTAACTTTACTGAAAATTTAATTTTTCCTATGTTTTCTCAAAAAAAGTTAAAACCCGATCTCGGGCCCTAATAATAGGCTAGATTCATGTAGTTTAGCAACTATTTATTCCCCAACTGTTCTAGGAAGGTTAAATGACGATAAAAGGACTCTAATTGTGGATTTTATGTTTTTCATGAGCAAGTCGTGCTTATGAGGACATAAAACAGTGTTTGGAGCCAAATTAAAGCAAGGAAAGCCCCTCGGAGTTGAGTACGTGTGAAAGAAGGAGGAGAAAAAGAGAAAAAGAGCTGACCCGCTCTAGCATGGGCCAAGCGCGGCCTAGCACGGACACGCTAGAGCAGGAGAAACATGGCAGAATAAAGTGCCATTAGCGCGGTCATTAGCACGGCCGCGCTAGTCTAGAAGAAACGGCACAATGTATGTGGCATTTAGCGCGGTTCGAGCGAGGTCGTGCTAGTCCGTCCAGATACGCAGTAATTTAGAGGGTAAACTTGGAAGTTTGAGGGAAATTCCACTTAACCTATAAAAGGTCCAGCTTGTTCAAAAGAGATGATATCAAGGTTTTATTAGTTTTGTTCAAGGCAAGGAGAGGCAAGAAGCAAGGAGGATAATTCGACATTGAGTTCTACCTTCTTCCTTTTGTTTTTATCATTCATGATGAATTTTGCTGTTGTTATTATGAACACAATTATGAGTATCTAATTTATTTAGTCTAGTGTTTTGATGGAACCTGTTGAAGGATGAACTTCCTGTTATATTAATACAGTTTGCCCAGTTTAATCTCTATTTGTTCAACTACGTTCTTGTTGTAGTTAATTGAAGGGCCCTCAATTAGCTGTGCCTATTTAGTATGTATTACTCGGGAGAGAGTGCATATTTAGGTAGTTGTTGAACATCACCACTCCCAAAGTATTCAGTCATAGTTAGTAGAAATATCACCAATTGTTATTCAAAACATATGGAAGTTGATTACGGAGAATTTAGTGAGTTTGACAAAAGTAATTGATAGGTTAATTCCCTGTGAGATTCGTCTTTGGGCTAAATACCCAGATTATATTTGCAACGACCTCTTAGTCCTTTTTATAAGGCATAGTTGGGCGTGATCAAATTTTGGCGCCGTTGTCGGGGAAGTAACGATGTTATACAGTTGAAACAAATACAAAAATTCTTAGTGTAATCAATTTTCTTCCTTTTCAATCCGTAAATTGAAATTTTTCCGTTTGCTAACTTGGTTGTACAGGTGCATGCCTAGAAACTCATCGCGAACTGGTGAAGTGTTTGAAGCATTATCAGATCCCGAGAAAGTTTTCAAGTCCTTGAATCGGTCTTACCGGAAAAGCAAATGACAACAATCAACTGAACAACCTGAACCAGACATGGCAGATCTGGTGAACAATAGAAACGATAATGGGGATAACGTGGTAGACCCAGTTGCGCAACCAGAGGATGCCCTATATGACTGGGCACAACCCACAACAGAGAACTTGGCCACAACGATAGTAGTCCCGCAGATACATTCTGAATCTTTTCAAATCACAAACAAAATGCTGCACTTGTTGCAAAACAAGGGACTATTCTCGGGGTCATACGTTGAAGATCCTCAACATCACTTGAAAAATTTCCTGTCAATCTGCAAAACTCAAAGGTAGCCCAATGTGACTCAGGAAGCAATAAAGATGTTATTTCCATTCTCAGTGACAGGAGCAACCCAAACTTGGCTAAGTTCACTCCCTATCAATTCCATCAATACATGGGAGGAGTTAGTCAAACAATTTGTGAACAAGTTTCATCCACCCAACAAGACTGCTCAGCAAATCGATGAAATTTTGAGCTTCAGACAGAAACCAACGAAAACATTGGAAGAAACATAGGAACGATTCAAAGGGATGTTGGTTATATGTCCGCACCACGGTATTCGAGAGCAGATGTTGGGGCAGTGATTTTACATGGGTCTGGCAGATAGCGTGAAGGCTAATGTTGATGCTTCAGCTGGTGGAGCATTCTTGAGCAAATCATGGAGAGAAAGCCAGATCCTGCTTGACAAGATGGCACATAATTCAGGGTGGACAACCAGGAATGCACCCATCACTCCAGTAGCTTACTCAGTGGCCTTAGAACCAACACTCTTGCTGAAAATATGGCCACCTTAATGACACAAATGAGCATACTCACCAAAAGGGTGAAAGAGTCAGGACAGAAGCAACAGGTGCACATTGTAGATACAACCAATGGGGGCTTATGCACATATTGCATTAGTCAGCCAATTGGTAACCAGTGGAATGCTGGAAGCGATCATCATCACTACCTTGAGAACATGAATTATGTGTCTAATTATGGGGGCCAGAGATAGGGTGGTCAGAATTGGGGCCAGCAGAATCAGCCCTACAGGCCAGTCCAGCCGCAACACAACAATGGGAATATGGGAGCCATGCGACCTCACGGTAATGTGGCTCCCTACCAAAGGCCACTGGGGTACAACAACCAAAATCAGCAGTACAGGAAGATGAGTTTGCTAAACTCGAGGCAATGATGCAGCAGGTTATTGGGTCAAATGCGAAAGTGTCTGAAAGCGTAGATGCACATGAGTCAGCCATAAAGAACATTGAATTGCAACTAGGTCAGATTTCGATGTCATTGAATAATCGTCCTCACGGGACATTACCTGCAGACACTCAGGTAAATCCAAAAGATCAGGGCCCAAAGCAGCTGATGGCAATGAGTTTACGTAACGACATAGACCTAGACTTGGAGTAAGAGAGGGATCGAGAAAGCAGACAGGCTGAGACACTCATACCAGTGCCCATTGAGCTAGATGATTCAGCAAGACTGACAGAGGTGACAGTGCAACCAGCCCAGAAAGAAACCAACACACAGATTGAAGCTGAGACAGCCTAGAAGCCGGTAGTAGAGGTAGTGTCTGACAAAGAAAAAACCCAAATCATCGGGAAGAAGATACCTCCAGCACCATTCCCACAGAGGCTGGACAAGTACCAGAAAGATAAGCAATACAAGAAGTTCTTGGAGATGTTGAAACAAATTCAGGTAAATATTCCATTGATTGATGCTTTAAAGGAGATGTCTGGTTATGCAAAAATGATGAAGGATTTGATGTACCAAAAATTCGACTTCCAAGACTTGGCCACAGTGACTATAACTCAGACCTGTAGTGCTGTGGTGACTAGACCCGTTGTTGAAAAGTTGTCCAACCCAGGGAGTTTCACAATTCCCTGCACCATTGTAACTTTGCCTTTACCAAGGCACTATGTGATTTGGGGACCAACATTAATATTATTCCCCTGGCTATCTACAAGAGGTTGGGGATTGGAAGAGCTAGACCGACGTCTATGTTGTTGCAACTGGCCGACAGAACTGTGAAAAGACCCTCAGATATTCTAGATGACGTGTTAGTGCAGGTAGGGAAGTTTGTGTTCCCTGCAGATTTTGTAATTCTTGACTGTAGGGTGGATGAAGAAATTCCCATAATTTTGGGAAGGCCGTTCTTGTCCATAAGGCGAGCTCTCATTGATTGTGAAACTGGGGAGCTCAAGATGAGGTTGAACGATGAGGAGATAACATTCAACGTGCAAAAATCTATGAGGCGAGCAAGTGAATTCGCCAATTGTTCTCTTATTAATGTCGTGGATGTAATCCTGGAAGAGGATGATGAGACCTTGACTATTAAGGATCCTCTTGCTGCATGTCTTATGAATTTAGATGAGGTGAATGGGGAAGAATTGGCAGAATGGGTGCTGGATCTTGAGGGCAAAGGCTTTTGGAAGAAATCACTTGAAGTTGAGCCCCTTCACTTAGGAAAAATAGAAACTCCCCCAGCCAAGCCATCCATAGAAGAACCACCAAAGCTGGAGTTGAAGCCACTTCCCGCCGATCTCAGGTATGCGTTCCTAGGACCTAAATTCACATTACCTGTTATTATCTCATCCAGTTTGTTAGACGTGCAGGCACAACAACTTTTGCAGGTACTCACGGAGTGCAAGACTGCCATTGGGTGGACCATGGATGACATAAAGGGGATCAACCCAGTGTAATGTATGCATAAAATTCTGCTGGAAGAGGAGCACAAACCTTTCATGGAATACCAAAGAAGGCTGAACCCCAATATGAAGGAAGTGGTGAAGAAGGATATTATTAAGTGGTTAGATGCGGGAATCATTTTCCCCATCTCTGAGAGCAGCTGGGTTAGCCCGGTGCAATGTGTTCCTAAGAAGGGTGGTATGACTATGGTGAAAAATGATAACAATGAGTTGATCTCTACAAGAACCGTCACATGCTGGAGAATTTGCATGGACTATAGGAAATTAAATCTAGCCACTCGGAAAGACCACTTCCCACTTCCCTTCATTGATCAGATGCTTGACAGACTGGCAGGGAGGTCTCACTTCTGTTTTCTGGATGGGTACTCAGGGTACAACCAAATCTCCATTGCACCAAAGGACAGAGAGAAGACCTTGTTCAAATGTCCATATGGGATTTTTGCCTTCCGGAGGATGCCCTTTGGCCTAGGCAGTGCACCCACCACATTCCAAAGGTGCATGATGGCCATATTCACAGACATGGTTGAAGATTTAATGGAGGTTTTCATGGGTGATTTCTCAGTGGTGGGAAATTCATTCGATGAGTTCCTTAAGAATCTGACCCGAGTGTTGAAAAGGTGCATCGAGACTAACCTTGTACTCAATTGGGAAAAGTGCCACTTCATGGTAAAAGAGAGTATAGTCTTGGGACACCTAGTATCAAGCAAGGGAATCGAGGTGGATCGGGCTAAAGTTGATGTGATAGCAAAGCTTCCACCTCCCACATCAGTCAAAGCAATCGGGAGCTTCCTCGGGCATGCCGGTTTCTACCGGAGATTTATCAAAGACTTATCCAAATTTTCCAACCCTCTATGTAAGTTGTTAGAAAAATATCACCCTTTCGTGTTCTCTGACAATTGCAGGGTAGCATTCGAGGAGTTGAAGAAGAGGCTAGTCACAACACCCATCACTGTTGCCCCCGACTGGAAGCAACCATTCGAACTCATGTTTGACACCAGTGACTATGCAGTGAGAGCAGTGCTAGGACAGCTTAAAGACAAGATAATGCACCCAATTTACTATGCAAGTAGGACGTTGAGTGGAGCCCAGTTGAACTACATTGTGACTGAAAAGGAGATGCTGGTGGTGGTGTTCGCCTTCGACAAGTTCAAATTATACCTGATTGGATCTAAGGTAATTGTATACATTGATCATGCTGCTCTCAGGTACTTGATTGAAAAGAAGGAGTCCAAACCGCGCCTGATTCGTTGGGTGTTGCTATTGCAAGAGTTCGATCTGGAGATTCGTGACCGTGAGGGCACGGACAACCAAGTCACGGATCATCTATCGCGACTTGAAGGAGCTAAAAACTCAGTTGAGGCAGAGGATATTCTAGAAACCTTTCCAGACGAGCAACTACTCGCTACAAGCCTTGAGTAAGTGCCATGGTAAGCAAACATTGCAAATTATCTGGCCAGTGGTATAGTCCCCTATGACCTTTCCTCTGTGCATAAGAAAAAGTGTTACCGTGAATTCCGCATATATTACTGGGATGAACCTTATCTGTTTAGAATTTGTGTTGGAAATATGATCCGGAG
The DNA here is from genome assembly GCA_005239505.1 of Nicotiana paniculata. Lineage (NCBI taxonomy): Eukaryota > Viridiplantae > Streptophyta > Magnoliopsida > Solanales > Solanaceae > Nicotiana > Nicotiana paniculata. The sequence goes on along the minus strand of MDKI01282372.1, from coordinate 7,285 downwards.
GTGTGTCCCCGAGATAGAGCAATCTTTTATTTTGCAGGCATGTCACGCATCGGCATATGGCGGACATTTTGGAGGAGTCAGGACGGAGACAAAAGTACTAGAAACTTGGTTCTACTGGCCAACTGTGTTTAAAGATGCATATCAATGGGTGAAGGGATGTGATGAATGTCAGTGAGCCGGGAACATCTCCCGTCGCTATGAGATGCCCATGAACCCAATTCAAGAGGTTGAAGTGTTCGATGTATGGGGGATAGACTTCATGGGCCCCTTCGTCAACTCCTATGGCTATAAGTACATACTTGTTGTTGTAGATTATGTGTCAAAATGGGTGGAAATTGCAGCTCTCCCCACCAATGATGCAAGGGTGGTGGTTGGGGTTTTGAAGAAGAATATATTCACCCGTTTCGGGATCCTGAGAGCTATTATCAGTGGTGGAGGCACGCACTTCTGCAATCGATCCTTCGGGAAATTGCTAGCAAAGTACGATGTGCGCCACAAGGTGGCAACCCCATACCATCCTCAGACCAGTGGACAGGTCGAAGTGTCTAATAGAGAAATAGTGAGTGTTCTGACTAAAACTGTGAACGCCACAAGAACTAATTGGGCTAAATACCCGGATTATATTTGCAATGACCGCTTGGTCCTTTTTATAAGGCATAGTTGGGCGTGATCAAATTTTGGCATCGTAGCCGGCGAAAAAGCTAGATGACGCACTCTGGGCCTACAGAACCTCCTTCGAAACACCAATTGGTATGTCACCATACAAGTTGGTGTTCGGGAAGGCCTGTCACTTGCCAGTGGAACTAGAACATAGAGCCTGGTGAGAATTGAAGCAACTAAATCTAGAGGTTGCGGGCATAAATAGAGACATAGAATTGCATGATCTAGATGAGTTCCGATATCTTGTTTTTGAGAGCACGAGGTTGTACAAGGAGAGAATGAAGAGGTTGCACGATAAGAACATTGTTGAGCGAAACTTCAAACCCGGAGATATGGTATTGCTTTATAATTCAAGATTAAGGTTATTTCCAGGTAAACTCAAGTCACGATGTTCTGGGCTATTTCGTGTGGTCGAAGTGCTCCCTTCAGATGCCATAGAGATTGCTTCAGAAAAAGATTCCTACACATTTAGAGTCAATGGGCACAAGTTGAAACCGTATGTGTGCATGGATGAAACCAAGGAAGTGTCTGTGATACATCTGAATGAACCTCAGAGGTCAAGCGGGCCTTAAATGCGCTCATCTGCGTCGTACCGGCACATTAAATCAGGCGCTGCATGGGAGGCAACCCATCGACTTGTTGTAATTGTCGTGCCATGACATTAGCTAAGGCTCTGGTTGGGAGGCAACCCAATGCGTAGTGAGTTGTTGTAGTTAGAATGTTATTTGACTCTTTGTATGTACTAACATATGCAGGTGAGCTTAGGCGAGTGTTAAGTCCAGACGACCCGAGGAAAAAGGTAGAAAAAAGTGAAAAATTTCAAGGTCCAGGTGCGCGGCCACGCTAGTGCCCGCGCTTGGACCGCGCATATCAAAGATCAATATGCGTGGGAGTAGCGCAGCCGCGCTAGTGACAGTGTTAATTGGATTCCCTTCTGCCTCGTCTCGACGTGACTAGCGCGGGCGCGCTACAACCGCGCTATGAACACGCTAAGATCGCGCCTGTAGGTTCAGGGGACATGTTTGGACAGTTAATTTTTTTATTTTTTCATTTTGATTTTAGTTTTTTTCTTATTTCTTATTTACCCAAACCTAACCCCCTTCTCTAATTCCTCCTATAACACTTTATCTTCCAAAAACTCTTACTCTCCCCAACCCAAAACACACGCCTCTCTCCCTCCCCAAAATACTCTCAGCCCTCATCCTCCCAAGTCCATTGCTAATTCAACCTTCAAAACACTTCTTCAGCTCTCACAATCTTCTCACACCACAGGTATGTTTTCTCTTTGCCAATTTTTGTTAGTTTTTTTTTTAATTCTTTGTTAGGTAGTAGTTTTTCTTCTCTTTTCTTAGAAGTAATTTGTAGTTTATATGTAGTGCTTGTGGGTGGTGGTAATAGTGGAGTTATATCTCTTACCTTAGTTGGTTGATTTTGGGGAAATTGTGGGGGTAATTGGGTTACAACATGATTAATTGGGGGATTCGGTGAATGATGCCCACCAAGTGTTTGTTTAAATACCATAGTGAATGTCAATGATAATTGTGACCAATTGTAAGGGTGAAGTCTGAGTAACCACAGTTGGGTCACTTCTTTTGTACTGCACTAATGATGTTCCTTGTTGTAGATAATATGTCACCCCCCAGAAAGCGCCAAGCTACCGGTCCTTCCTCCAGCAGACAAGCGGAATCATCCAGCGCACGACCGTCAACTGATGCTCGTTCTTATAATAGCAACAAGTTCGTATCCACTAAGGATCAGGAACGGTTTGCTGAGAAGGACTCAAAGTTACCAATACCAGAACGTGGCATGGATACAACGTCCCTCCGGCATGACTGTACGCACATGTACAATGAGCTGCTCCGGCGCCGGTTAGATATTTTCTTTGAAGAACCGGATGAAGCCAATGTGATGGTGGTGCGAGAAATTTATGCAAATGTTTCAAAGCATAGAAATGAGGTGGTCATCATGAGAAAGAGACTTGTTGACGCCTCTGTGGAAGACATTCGGAGAACCTACAGGCTTCCAGGTCCCACAACGGAGATGGATGACTTCTATGAAGTGTATGGTAGACGCTTCACCTAGTGGGAGACGTTCCTAACAACTATTTGTGCCCCTGGAAAGGAGATTGAGTGGTATAAATACGGGTCTAAGTTCAAGTCATCGGCACTCACCTTTGAAGATAAGTGTTGGTTATACCTCATCAACATCTGCCTAATCCCGTCCCATAACACAACGGAGGTGAATGTTCCTCGGGCTTGTTTGATCTGGTGTTTCATGAATGGCCACGACTTTGATGTGGCCAAGCTCATGCACGAGGAGATGTTTATTCGCTGTCCAATTAAGAGGTATGTCTTATTCTTCCCCTCTCTTGTCACTAGATTATGTCGTGCAACCCAGGTGCCAGAAAATTTGGCGGTAGATAGCAAAGTGCCGATAAGGTCGCCTTTTCGAGCAGATAAGATAACTACTGTGAAGGATCATGTGGCGGATGGGGGTGCTGACGAGGAGAATGATCCTGAGGAGGAGGAGGACGAACAAGTAGAAGTGGGGGCGGAGCTGCCCACTCATGAGCATGTTGCCGACGTAGCAGGCCTGTCTAGGACCCGTCGGAGTCATAGACTAGACAATCTGGATCAGGAGATGGTAGGTTTGCGTACCTCAGTCACCGACTTGGGGTCGCGAGTTGATGCGCTAGCCACCCAAAATGCAAAATTAGAGAAGCAAATAATGGGTTGGCTGCAGGCTCTAGGTCGTTCTTGTCATCTGGACCCGGGGACGGTCTCCGATCAAGATTGATCCTTCAGGGAAGTTCCTTTATCTCACAGTTCTTTATTTTGTATGCTATGAGGACATGTCTCTCTTTTAAGTGTGGGGTGGGGGATACTTCATTGTATGTGTATATATGTAGGAACATAATTGTTATATGCTTTCTTTTGTTTCTTTTGGTTTTTGTTTTCTTTTGGTTTTAAGTAGTAGTTTAATTATGTAAGTCGACTTGTCCTGACGACGGATCTCATTCGACGGGGTTCTTGAGGGTCTAAGTCGATCAAAAAGAAGAAGAAAAATCAGAAATATGTTGGACTCTTCCTGACGACGGATTTCCTAAACAGTCTTCTTGAGGGAAGTAAGTCTAAAGAAAATACCAAAAAGTTTTTCTGTTTTAGGTAGTGTAGTAACCCCCCCCCCCCTTGGTTTTTCCTTGGACCGTGGTTCTTTTCCAAGGGTTTTGCTTGAATCGGTTTAGTTTTTGTTTATTTTGTGTTTAGTTTTTAGTTGGTACTTATGGGCGATGAGCTGAGATAGGAAGAGAATCCCTTAACGTTGTTACACCTGAACACAGTAGACATTAGAGTGTGACACTTAGTCTCAGTGTTGATTCTTGTTAGAGTGCCTTAAATTGTATGTTTGTAACTGACTTGAGTACTCAGACGAGAGTGTTTTGATAAGCCAATCTGGAGTGAGTCATGTGCCAAGTGTTTGTGAGTTGTATTGTATTCTATGTTCTGCATTTGATGCCTAGAACTTGCCCTGTGTGTGTGCAAAGAGAAATATTAGCTTTATTCAGTCTTAGAAGTGATATAGGCATTCTTTGTTAAGCCAGATATATAAAGTATACCCACCTAAATGTGATCTATCGTAGTTAACCCCGTTGAGCCTACGAGAATGTTTCTTTGGCAACCACATTACAAACCTTACCCAATTGTTTGAACGGCCTATTTTTTTGAACCCCTTTACCTCTCATGAGCACTTGAATTGTTATGAAGTATGTAAAAGTTAAAGTGTGGGGTGGTTGGTTTGGTTTTTGAGTGGAACCAATGAAATAGGGAAAAGGTGCAGTGTTTTGAAAAATGAATGAATAAGCGCCACTTGAAAAAATAAAGGAGAGAAGAAAATAAGTAAATGTAGTCCTTGATAAGTCGTGACTTGATACAAAGTTTCACCTAAATGAGTTTGGGGGTGTTACAAATAGAAGTGTGGTGGAATGTCTGGTCCGACATAACTTGGTTCTGAATGTGAAAGTAATTGTATTAAAAGTGATTAGGGAGGTTAGTCACTATATCTAAATATATCCTACCCGTACCTTAGCCTACATTACAACCAAATGAAGTCCTAATTGATCTTAGACTGAATAGGCTCGATTAGTAGTGTAGTACACTACGGGCAAGCCTATGGTGCATTTTTGTGGCATATGAATGTCTTTCTGAGAGTGAGTGAATTTTTTCTATATGAGTTCCTAATTGTTCTTAATGTTATTACTTGTGGAACTACTCTCTTGTGTGATGTGAGGGAACTTGATTCATGAAGGAAAGGTAAGTCTTGACCTCTGTATAGAGTAAATTGAGTAAGTATGAATATTGCACGGCACGTGAGAGTCAAATCTTGAGGCAAAGATGTTACACTACTAGACGCAACATTGGTAATATGTTCTGGGTGTGACACGTTAGGGAAATTCTTAGTGAAGGAACCTTTGTAGAGTATGGTGGATTTCTCAAGGACTAGCAATGATTTAAGTGTGGGGTGTTGATAATAGGCTAGATTCATGTAGTTTATCGACTATTTATTCCCCAACTTTACTATGTTTCACTGTTCTAGGAAGATTAAATGACGATAAAATGGCTCTAATTGTGGATTTTATATTTTGCAGGAGCAAGTAGTGCTTATGAGGACATAAGACAGTGTTTGGAGCCAAATTAAAGCAAGGAAAGCCCCTTGGAGTTGAGTATGTGTGAAAGAAGGAAGAGAAAAAGAGAAAAAAAGCTGACCCGCTCTAGCGTGGGCCTAGCGCGGCCACACTAGAGCAGGAGAAACAGGGCAGAATAAAGTTCCATTAGCGGCCACTAGTGCGGCCGCGCTAGTCCAGAAGAAACCGGACAGTGTATATGGCATTTAGCGCGGCACTAGCGCGGTCGCGCTAGTCCGTCCAGGTACGCAGTAATTTCGAGGGTAAACTTGGAAGTTTGGGGGAAATTCCACTTAACCTATAAAAGGCCCAGCTTGTCCAAAAGAGAGGATATCAAGGTTTTATTAGTTTTGTTCAAGGTAAGAAGAGGTAAGAGGCAAGGTGGATAATTCGACATCGCGTTCTACCTTTCTTTCTTTTGTTTTTATCATTCATGATGAATTTTGTTGTTGTTATTATGAACACAATTATGAGTAGCTAATTTATTTAGTCTATGGTTTTGATGGAACCTGTTGAAGGATGAAATTCTTTTTGTGTTAATATAGTTTGCCCAGTTTAATCTCTATTTGTTCAACTACGTTCTTGTTGTAGTTAATTGAAGGGCCCTCAATTAGCTGTGCATATTTAGTATGTATTACTCGGGAGAGAGTGCATATTTAGGTAGTTGTTGAACATCACCACTCCCAATGTATATGAGGAATCAATAACCGAGGGTTTAAAGGTGGGATTAGGGATAACGAAACCTTGGGTGCGATCTAAGTGAGCTGTAATAAAAGTCAGCTAGCGTAACTCGGGAGAGTGCGTCTAGTAAATTGTCGTAATTACTCGGGAGAGAGTTACGGTAATAAGAGTGCTCATGATCGATACAGAAGATTAGGCAAATCTATATGACACATAACAGGAAGGGAGTCCATCAATAAGGGAAATCACAATCTTAGACCCTTCTCTTATTTGTTTACAACTCAATCTTATTTAGCTCTTAGTTTGATTAGTCTTATTCAGTCATAGTTAGTAGAAATATCACCAATTGTTATTCAAAACATCTGGGAAGTTGATTACAGAGAATTTATTGAGTTTGGCAAAATTAATTGATAGGTTAATTCTCTGTGGGATTCGGCTTTGGGCTAAATACCCGGATTATATTTACAACGATCGCTTAATCCTTTTTATAAGGCATAGTTGGGCGCGATCAGTTCCGCTTGGTCCAAACTCGGGGTTCGAACCAAATTACGTTTACCCATTCACCCATGATCTCGAATATACAATTAGTTTCGAAATTCGACCTCAAATCGAGGTAAAGATTCAATTTTTACAAAATTCACTATTTTTACCCAAACCCTCAATTTTTACCATGAAAATTCTTAGTTTTTGATTTAAAAGTGATGAAAAACATTGGGTAATTAAAATATAACCAAAAAAATGAGTAGAGAACACTTACCCCAATCCTTATGGTTAAAATCGCCCAAATCCAAGCTCCCCAACTCAAAATATGGCTGAATGAACAAACCCTAATTTTATATATTTTCTGTCAGCTATTCTGCCTCGTTTCTCATGCCAAACAATCCCTAAACTCGATTTTTATATCTCCAATGGATTCCTTGTGAAATTCTGGTCAATTAAGGCTTTTGAATCACTCAATTTGACCTTATAATGAATGAGATATGTAGGTTTTAATATTTGCAAATAGTGTAGATTTTTAAATATGCTGTCAGTGGCAATTTCGTAATTAATCTGAAAAATCTAGCAACCTTAGTAAAATGGCCATAGAATCCTCATACGATATCCAAATTCAACGGTTTTTTTGCTACGGGTCCGTAATTACGATACGAATCTAATACTTCATTCAAAACAGAAATCGGAGCTTATTTTTTCAATATGATATCTGTGAGCATGTGATTTTTACTCGTCATACCGTCCTATAAAAATCACAATAAATCAATTGAT